>JAFJTR010000106.1:0-92035 GCA_022559985.1 Parastagonospora avenae f. sp. tritici 18332-5
TACAGTGTTTGCTGTAGGTCTGGTAGGACGGCTGCCATCGTCCATGGCAATGCTCCCTCCGTTCTCTTGCTGCTTCGTGCGCCACTTGTCGAGCGCCTTGTCAATCTTCTCTTTCAAGTCGTTGTCGGCGGCTAGGGCGGCGTCGAGCTTCTTTCGGCCAATTGCATTGGCGTAGGCCTTCGGCCTTCGTGGGTGCTCTGTGTTGATCAACCAGCAGTCAACCCAGTAATGTTTCAGGCCACATGGGCATTGAGGCTTGGTCTTGTTGCCATCCTTGTTGCCATCCTTGTTCTGCTGCTGAGACTTCGCAACGTCGAGCTCCGCTGCCATTGAGCTGAGTCCTGTCGACAGCGGTAGAACACGCTTGAGGTAAGTGGTGAACTTGCTGACGTAGTCCTCCACTGATGGGATAGTAGTGCCAGCGTCCTCTAGGTCGATCAAGGCTCGCAGGCCTGACGTACCATACTCGGGATCGATCGTCCTGCAGGCGACAAGGAAATCTTCCTGTGCCCTTGATCCCATTGTCTCAGGAACCTTAGCCGCTATGCACATGTTGGTGATTTCCACCCAAGAGCGTAGCCATTGCTCAATCTTCCTGCCGCGTGGCGGCATCTGAAGGGCTTTGTATCGTGCGATTAGATCGCGTTGTCGTGTCACGTCGGACGGTGCAAGGTGCTTCTTGAGCGTCGTCAGTCGCTCGTATGGCGTATCCTTGTTCTCGATGAGGTAAAGGTGCTTCGCAGCGATTATCTTGCTAATCTCAAAGTTAAATTCAGCAAGAGCCTTCTTCTGACGCTTAAAATCAAGGTCCTTTCGCTCCCATCGCTCGTACTCCCATTGGTAAAGCTTCTGCTGTGCAGCAGTAAGGTGAGCGATTGACGTAGCGTCGTCATTGTGATCCGTAAGTCGAGGTTCCATTGGTGCCGTTAACGTAGGCAGGTCCGCTGCCTTCGTGGCAGGGTCCACGTACTGCCAGAGTTCGTTCTTCTGCGCAGTATCCTTTCGAATGAACAGCCACTTGTGCCAGTCGTCAGCTCGATCGAGGACGACGGTCACTCGGGTGACTGCGGGGTCTGATTCTGTAGTCATTCTCGGTGATGAATCGGTAGGTCAACGGCTCCGCACAGTATGATCAATCGTGATCTCGATCGTGGGTGCCAATCAGTCGTTTGGCGGCTCCGTACAGTATGATCAATTATCAATCTCAGTCGTAGGTGCCAATCAGTTGTTGTAAGTAAGCAAGCTATTTAGTCGCAATCCGGGCTCATAACTGTCGCAGTGTGGAAAATGCAGTCTAATCAAAGTATTGTGTATTGTTGTGTTGTCTATCCCATCCCGCAGCATACGTACTCCAAAAGCATCTTATAGCATTTCGGACAATGGTACATAGTTTGGCTGGGACATGTTAGCTTCACACCTTCACTATACTATGTTTGTAAACATACCCGCCCTTCTCGCTCGGCACTCCCGTCTTCAACATATCCCCATCGTGCACAACGACGCGCTCAGGCTCGTATAAACCGTTGAGAGCGAATGCGGAACTGGATTCGCGCTAGCAGTAGGTACAGTGACAGGCGTGGACGATTAGAGGTGTGGATGTTAGGGTGTAGGAGAGGTAGGAGTAGGCATTTTAAGAGAGAGGTTGAAGGGAAGGTATGGGATAGGGTGGAGAGAGGTGGATGTAGAGGGATAGCGAGGATGTAGATTTAGGCTGCAGGATGTAGAAGGGTTAGTACATTGGGGTTAGAATGAGTCGTACACGTTGAGAAGGTAATAGCAAATTATACAGTCTGGCGTTGTCAGCTGTCAGTCGTGTCTCCGAGCATGGAGTGCTTCCGTGGACTTTGAGAAAATGCGGATATAGGATAGCATCGGAGAAAAGTGATTGAAGCTAAATCGAAGATGTACAACATAATCCAATTGACAAGAAGTATCCACAACACATCAGGAAGTCTTATCTACATCAGCGCTATCAAGCCCATCACCACCACCGTACCCAACCACCAAACCCTTTCCTCAGCACGCCCTGCCGCCGCTCCAGCAAACTGCGCCGGGCTACGATTACCACTCGTCCCGTTACCCGTCGCCGCGCCCGCAACAGGATTAATCTTGCCATCCCCACCCCTGAACTGTCCTCCACCACTAACACTCGTTTTATCCATGGTGCTTCCCTCCACACACATTGCGCTTCCCTCGGCCTTGAACATGCGATCCACGACGCCCTTCCACACCTGGGTGACGTCGCTAATCATCGGCGCGGTGAAGAACATGCGGCAATCCGCCGCCTCGTAGATGAACTCGAGCGGCGTCTTGCTCGCGTCGCCCTGGCGGAGATTGTCTTTGAGATTGACTCCGCCAGCGACTTGTCCGCCGCGGTATGCGGAGCGCGTGAAGAGTTGCGTGGCAAAGGCGGTGCGCCCGAGATCAGTCTTGTTCCACTGCGCACGCTGGGCGGGCGAGCCGAGGAAGAAGGCCGCCTGCATGCGCACTTGGATGTCGTCCCAGGAGAAGACTTGAGCACCCTTGGTGCCGCCGACGCCTTGCATGGGTCCGGGCTGGGGACGGCCACCGACGGCGATGGTGCGGACTGCGCCTTGGTTTTTGAGGAGTTCGGCTACGATGGCGCAGGTCGAGGAGCACATGCCGTCATTGAGCATGACCATGTCTTGAGCCTGGAAGGGCTGGGGTGTCTTAGTTTCATTGAGATTTGCGCCGAAGCCGATGACGGAGAAGCCATCGTAGGTGGTGGAGACGCTGTCTGAGTAGTTGTAGCGAAGGGTCGTGGTAAAGGTGTCGTTGTTGAACTCGTCTGGACCGAAGAGCTGCTCCCAGCTTCGAATGGCTTTGTTGTTGGCATCAAGCGTGTGCTGGTAGTTGAAAGGCGATGTAAGGCCAAAAATGTCGTCCTCTGTAACCCCTTGACCAAATGCTTCCGCAAAGACAGTCTTATTCGACTGAGCAAATGTCCTGCCGGCGAGAAAATCTTGCGTGATCTTTCCAGCTTGGTTCAGGGCGTCGTTGGCACGGTATCGAGTACCACCAAAGGGCTCTTGCTCAGCCTGTGGGTAGACCTGTTTGAAGGTGTCGTAGCCGAGAATTGCATTGCCTCCACCGTTGCCTCGGAGATCGAAGATCATCTTCGTCTTGCCATCTGTCTTGGACTTTCTGATGAAGTCACGCATCGTGTTCTGGAATCCTTGAACGCCGGAACCTCCTGATCCTGCGTTGTAAGAGGGTATAGACAATACAGCAATGTCCTTGTTCTTGTTAGCTTTGTCTTTTTGGTGCCGCTGTCCGACTTACCTCATAACCAGCTCCATCAAGATAGTATCCCCCCACAGCCAAACTCGGATTAATCATAACAGCCTTCGGATAGCCAATGTGTGACGGTGCCGGCCGTGCAATTTGCGAGCCGTTTGTCGGCGTTGCTGGTTGACCTGGCGCCTGACCTGGAGTCTGAGGAACTGGCTGAGGTCCAGAACAGAACTTCCGGAAGAAATCTTGACCATTGTTGACGCCTGAAAAGTTTCCAGTGACGACAGCGAGGTTCAACATCGAAAACGTCGTGCCATTGGCGAATTGCAAAGTAGTGTTCGGTTGTCCGGTATACATTCCCGTTCGAAAAGCACCCAAGAATGTGGTTCCTGAAGCGATGAGAGCTTGAGAAGGGAACATGGCGTTCCACCGCACATCTGCATCGTGAAAATCACCCGCCTCGGAAGCGTTCGCGAGGTAATTTTGGGCTGTCATTCCGTCAATCATCCGGACTGCAGAAGGCTTGAACGAGGTGTCATTGCTGGCTCTGACGATGTCCCTGTATGCGAAAATCTCGGGAACAGCCATGCCATCGGTCGATACAGAGACTAGTTCAGTGCCCGGCGGTCTCTGAAACTGCATAGCTGAGGCAAGAATATCCGGCTGGTATGCGAAGTGATTGTCGTAAGTCCGGTCGACGAGAGACATTAATTGCAGCTGAAACTCATACTCGCTGCTAAATCCATCCGAAGCAAGCTCATTCTTCATCCTGTCCAGTTCGCCCATGATGTCGATTGGTTTCTCGGTGTAGCCGGCGGGAGGATTCTTGAGATAGGCGATATTACTCTGCCATTTTGCATAAAGCTTCAGGTCGTCAATCAGTCTCATATCACCCTCCTTATCAAGAGGAACAGAGCGCAGACATTGAACTCCCAGTTCGGCAGGGATGACCGTCCGGGCTCCAGCTGGCATTGCTGCCATCGCACTACTAATCACGGCACATGGTTCCCGGCCAGATGTGGCCGACGTTGCAGCAGAAGTCGATGACTGTGCTGTCGCAGCTGCCGTTGAATCGTTCTCAGCTGCAGACACCATTGTATCGATATCGGCTTCGGTCATCATTTCGTTTACGTCAATATCTGGAAAGTCGGGAACACCGTACATCCATGGATATGGGCCTGAACCTGAAGCAGCCGTAAGGCCGCAATAGGCACTGAAAAGTAGGATGGATGGATGCATGGCCGATGATATCCTCCACTTCCAGTGGTTTCGCGTCAGAAGTTCTGCTTGCCTAGAGTACTTCAGTGAGCAATCGGACGGGAACGGGCACGACAGCAACTGTGCGCGTCGAGACATACCGTGGCGACCTTGCAATCTGCTAAGTAAATATTAGGTATTAGAACGAAAGCGAACCAGCGCTGATAGTCGAAGCTGAAAATATGCAGACACAAAAAAGAAGAGCGATTGCACCTAAGCTAACATGATCCCCAGGATCAAAGAACTGAAAGATGAGAACACTCGAGTGCTCGGAAAGCACTGGCCCCACAAGGAAGGACGCGGCTTGCGATGATCTTAAGCAAACATCGTGAGGGGCGGCTATAGTGGACATAGCCTGTAACGGTTATGGAAACAGGAGCACGAAACGTGTCGCGTTGCCAAAGTTCGGTCCTTCCTGTGCTTATTGATGCAGCAACAGCATTTTGATCCTGATGATAATGAAGGATGATACGAGTTCAATTAAAATTGAAAGCTGCCCTTGTAACCAAGCAACTGTATGTAACTGCGCTGCAAGATTGTCTCCCAGTTGATATCCGAACGAACATTGTGCGAACAGGTCCATGTCAAGGATAGACCACGAAACTGATGTGAAACACGTCGCCGCACTAAGCCTGATTGGGCCGCACTGACCAACTTGGATGAACGACCACATCTGAGGAGGAACTTCCGAAGCTGAGAACTTTGATTGTCCCAAAGAATCTGTCCTGGATAAGTGTAACAGTAGCCGAATCGGGGGTTTGGCGATCCTTGCCGAGTGAAAGCAATGATTCGAAACAGCCCAAGCTGTCGCATATCGGGGTCCATGATCACAAGACAGATTCTCAGGTTTGGGGTGTCGTTTACTCAAATGGTTTGTTGTACTGTACCTCCTCGTCCCACTGCTCTAGCTTTTCGTAGGGGCTTCTGAGCCAAGACTGGAGCTCATGCAAGAACAGGCGGCTGTTCTCTCGTCCAAGGAAATCTGCAAGCAGATTCTCGGCATGCCCGTTGCTGGCTTTGATGTCTACCATCTTGATGATGGAAATGATGTACGAAAGTAGGAACTCAGCATTGCTGCTTGTCGTAGCCGCAGATGTGGACGCATTCGAAGACTCCGGGTCCAAAAAGCTGAATACACGTAGTTCGCGTCGAATCCACATTCGCGCACGTGACTGCAAGTCTGGAGAGCTTGCTATCATCTGAGGAGTCAAATCACGATATCCAGATAGTGAGTTACTGCCGACGTGCAGTGAGTAGAGTCTGCGCTGGTAGAGCTCCCGGCGTCTTGTGAGCGCGGTATCCTCAACAGGAGGCGAGTAAGCGCGACGTGTGCCGCGTGGTCTTCTTGGTAAGCCATAAGGGGCGTATAATGAAGCCGGCCTATCGTTTCGACTAGAATCTTCAAATTGGTGGCTTTGCCGTACCGCATAGCTCTTGAAGTCCGTTGGGGATCGCCAGTCATACTGGACTGCAGTCACTTCGACCTTGCCTGATCTGGTGTGAGTAAAGATCCAGGCTTTCACACGCGACTACCTACATAATGGGCAAGTTGAGCGTTCCTGCAGCCAACTGACCAGGCATACAAAGTCAAAGGTATAGTGATTACAAGGGCTCGTGATGGCCCTTTCAGTCACAGCCGAGAGACATATAACACAAGTGTCTCCGGACTCGTCCCTGGCTGGTGCAGATGTGTTTCCCATGCGCCGGTCTTGGTGTTGAGGTGGTGGTGGAGATGGGGAAGGCACCGATGAGATCATCTGTCCGTGCGCAAGAAGTTCGCGCCTCGCGCCTTCCCATGGAAGACCTGAAGTCCTACAGCACATTCACCAACGTCGCGTGTCAGTGTCGTCAGGGACAACGCGTCGCGATTGAAGTGTTTCCCCTTTAGTCATCACGAAATTCCAACACCGTGCATGCTCTTTGCAGCTACGAAGCGCCTCTGTTGAACCTTCACCCGACACTCGCTTTCCACCATGGCCATGCAAGCAACCTCAACCCGGCCCCATGTCGCAGGGCCAAATGGAAGCGCTACCTATCACACCGTAACTGCGCTTAAGCGGTGGTCATGCGACGACAAGGATCTGCCTCCGGTATCTGACATCAAGTCCATCCACGTATTCGACTTTGACAATACATGTATGTACAGCAAACATGCGCTTTGAGCCATTGCTAATGCAACTACAGTATTCGCAAGCCCCCTCCCAAATAAGCAAATATGGAATAGCGCGACCCTCGGCCAGCTCGGTTCACCGGACATGTTCGTCAACGGCGGCTGGTGGCACGATGCGAACATTCTGTCGGCAACCGGCCAAGGCATCGAGAAGGAAGAGCAGCGTGGCTGGGAAGGCTGGTGGAATGAACACATTGTCAGCCTCGTGGAGCTTTCAATGCAGCAAAAGGATGCACTCAGCGTGCTGCTGACTGGTCGTGGAGAGACAAATTTCGCCGACCTAATCAAGCGCATTGCGCGGAGCAAGAAGCTGGATTTCGACATGGTCTGCCTGAAGCCTGCAACCGGCCCCGCAGGACAGCGATTCAAGAACACAATGGACTTCAAGCAAGAGCTGCTGAAGGACATAGTCTACACATACAAAGACGCAGAAGAGTTACGGATATACGAAGATCGCGTCAAGCACACCAAGGGCTTCCGGGACTTCTTCTTTGAATTCAACAGGGATCTGATGTCCGGCAGGAACCAGCCGTCCCGAAAGCCTATCGTGGCTGAGGTTATACAAGTCGCTGAGAATGGAACACAACTGGACCCCGTCGACGAGATTGCCGAGATCCAGAAGCTCATCAACGCACACAACATACAGATCAAAACCGGTAGCGCACCCCCGGGCACCACACCTTACCAGATCAAAAAGACTGTCTTCTACACCGGCTACATGATTGCGCAGAACATGACAGAGAAGCTGGGTTCGCTCGTGAACCTACCTGCCAACGCCCCAAAGGACGATATCCGGTACCTTGCGAACAGCATTCTCATCACACCGAAACCGTGCCCAAAGAGCATACTGGATAAAGTGGGAGGCATCGGAGCAAAGATGAGGTGGAAGGTGACAGGTGTGTCCTGCTTCGAGAACAAACTGTGGGCTGCGCGCGTTGAGCCGGTACCCAAGTCAGCCAAGTTCTACTCTGAGAACCCGATACCGACCGTCGTACTAGCGATTCGAAAAAACGGACGCCCTGCAGATGCGGCACGCATCACTAATTGGCACCCAGTACCCGAGAGCCAGGCCTACGAGTTCGACAGCGTTGTTGGAGAGAAGCAAATGCTGCGCATCGAAGAAGAGACGGCGGGCGAGAGTGAATACGAGAGCTACTTCCCTAACAAGAACATCCGCGGCGGGCGTCGATCGCATGAACCTCACGACCGACATGGCGACAATCGACAACATAACGGTAACGGCCGAGGTCATGATAATCGACCTTCAGGCTACCGCGGAGGAAACAGGGAGCGCGGCCGTGGCGGTAATCGCAATCCGTCATATGGCAACCGAGGTGGTCACCGTGGAGGCCATCGCGGCGATCGTGGCGGAGGAGGCCGTGGTCGCGGACGCGGTGGAGGTGGAGGTGGAGGTGGCGGCGGTGGTGGAAATGGACCCTCGCAATACCGGAGTCTGGACGATCCAAACCATGGACAGCCGAGCCATGATGGACCGGATGCGTTCTACTAGTACTAGGCACAGACGGCTCCCATTCCTTGTTGTCGACATGCTCACCCGGGAGTTTCTCGATTCATTACCTAGGACGGAGGTTCGTCATACTGTAAAGTATGTTCAGCATCGTCATTTCAAAATGTGTAGCAAGGCGTGCATGTTTTCGTAGTTCGTTACCTTGCAATAAGATACCCAACGTTTCTTTCACGTCTCTAGATTACCCCTGCTCCACTTCCAAGCAGCCACTACATGGCCTCAAATTTTACAAAGGCACGAAACCATCTAGAGGCATGTGCTCAGCTTAGTTCCCTCGTCTCCACTCTACCCCTCAGCATCCCCTTCCATCTAAACTACTCAGAGACTCCTGCCATCCTCGTCTGGGACTCCCAACTGCGCATCTGCTTGCTGCCTCCTCTGCTCTTCCAACGTACGCACCTACCTTTCCCACCGCCATTTCCCATAGGAATACACATTCGCCCCTGGCTCTGATGCGTATGACGACGCAATTGAATGATCGGAACCGCTCGTGTCACTCTGATCGGTCGTAGTGTCTGAAGCGGCCGTATTGTGCGAAGCGGTGCGGTTCATTGGTGTGTCTGAACCGTCGTGATCCGGCGCGGTGTGTGGAGTAGTGTGGTCCAGCGTGCTGTCAGGAGCGCTACCAGCTGCAGGATCCCTTCTAAACACCCTACGTATACGACGAAGAGACGCGCGCACTCCACGGCGACGAGGTGTGTGTGAAGCGGTATGATCCGTTTGGGTATCTGAAGCGTTGTGATCCGGGGCGATATGTGGAGCGTTTCCGTCAGCACTATCACGCCCGAACTTCCTGCGTATGCTTTCCCGTACCCCCAATCGACGAGCAGGTTGTGCATTTCCATTCACAATCGGCTCGCCCACAGCCTCGAGTCCGGCGGCCTCTGGTCTCCTGTGAATCAAAGTCATTCCATCCCTCTGCTCCGTCCAGAAGGCTCAACCCACCGCCACTTCTCCCAATACGCGTGCATCGTGTCGCTGCATGCCGGCCAAGAGAGATCGCATGGCCATGAGTTCGCTAGGCCCATTGCTGACGTTCAGTATGCTGAAGTAGTTGTCGGGGCGGAGACGTAGGACCTAGGCTTGCCATTGCTGGGATTGGGAGGGCGAGAGGTATGTTAGTGTGTTGGAGGGGCCGTTGGGGACGGAGGCGGCGAGGCGGGCATGAGCTGGGGGATGAAATTAGTGGTAGTAGGTGGAGAGGAGGGTTATGGGGACGCACTGAGGATTTGGGATTGGATGTGGTTGTATTTCGAATGCGTAGTTACCGTTGCGGGTCGGTAAAGAATAATGAAAGGAACGATGAGCATTATATGTGCTTTTCGACTCAGCCTCATTTGTCTCGGATTGAAGCAATCAAACTTTGCTCTTTGTTCAACACCATATATGCTTGCTACAAAAATTCCAGTTCATGCTGGAAGTTCGGAAAGATTACCAGTCAAAGTGAAAGCATGCGATGGTCAGGGAATCATATAGAGATCTTAGACATCTTCACATCTTATTAGATGTGTTCAAAATAGGGATTCGGCATCACTAACATCTGTAATATTTCGCGCTATCACATCAGCTTCTCACACCTTTGGATATATTCTTTTCTAAAGACATCATGTTTCGAAAACTCCATATCACTCAAATAACTCCCACTCTGCTTTTATACAATCTAATCATCCTACTCCACCTCCGTCCGCCTGCCTCACCCTCGTCTCTCCTAATCACTCGAAGACCCCGACTCCACACTAGCCTGGTACTCGTGCCTTACTCTTCCCCCCGCTCGCGTCTCCCTTTTTGACTGCTCACGACCCTGGCTACGCATACGATCGATCGTGCGCGAAAGATTGGTGCTGTTTCTCCTGTTCGTCGACAGCATAGTTGGAGGGAACGCGGAACTGCCTAGCTCTGCATTACCACTATCTTTTCTAGTAACGCACGGTTGCTCGGTGATGCGATCGGAGGGATTTGGTGTAGAGGAGTCGTGGGCTGTTGCGCGTTGCTGCGCGGTGGTTGGGCGGTGTTGGACTGACCGATATCAAAATGTGGCAAGAATGCAACGCCATAGAACGACTGGCTGTCTTCAGCGACAGGGCTTGGATTTGATGCCGCCGTAGGCGCTGGATCGTCTACCTGTCGATTTTCAGTCTGGGGATGAATTGATCCGGGTGCCATGTGTAAGTGCATTCTGTTGTTGCGCTCTGCACGTGTCCCACAGGCTCTGGCATTGTCGGAATACATGACGGTCTGCGGTTTGGCTGCAGCCGGCCGGGGTATCTCCAGTGCTAATTCATCTTCATAAGGCGACGCTAGAACAGGAGTGGTGTATCTCATGGCCATGTAGGGAGCGAGACCCGATGGATCGCCTCTGTCCGAGGAACTACGCCACCCAAAGCGAGCGATTTGACTTGGACGCTGATGATACGGTATAGGAGGCGGTCCTGATCGCCCCAGATCTGGCGGGTACGCCGCTCGCGATTCGTAGTTCTGGAATAGTTCACCGCCACCGAAGCTCTCGTGCCTAATTCCATTCCCTCTATATAGCACTCGTTGCTTCTTCAGTCCCAGCATGACAGCCATGCCACCAAGTACCTTGCTTACTCCATCACGTCGGCGAAGCTTGCCATCGATGCGTACGGTACACCCCTCGCTAACTTCATGCAGAACAACACGTGTGTCGACCTGAATTTCCGCTAGCGAATCTCCCAAAGCACGGAGCTCTTCAAAGTGAGTATCCTCTGTAAGTAGCTTGACGAGGCCCTTGTTGGTGGTTGCAACAAGAGAGGCCTCCCATACGTCCGGGCGCACACAGGAGAAGGAACGATAAGTCAAGACTTCGAACTTCTTGCTTGGATCTGAGCTGTGGAGGTGAGCATGGGAGAGGATTTCTGATATGTTGCGCGCTTTGTCTATGTTGTGTTGCGTCATTTTTGTTTCGAGATCGGGGGACTGTGCGAGAGCGAGCAGACATTAAGACGAAGGAGCACCATCATATGTACTGTGGACGTGTTTGCTTATTCACCGTTTGCTTCGTCAAAAGAGAGGATTTTTGAATAAAATACAAATGGCCGTCTTATTCCTTTGGGACGGCAACTTCTATCGTTCGCAAGAGAAAGTCAAAGAAGTGTGGCAACTGTAACTGCAATTTCAACATGTCAGAGAAGGTGTAAGTTCTTCGGCTGCTGAAGAAATATTTCTATGGCTAATAATACGGTTAAAAGATTGACCGCGGTTCGTCGTTAAGCTTGAAGTAAGCAAATGGGTAAAGACTCAATGCTGTGCACTACTGGCACTGTCATTATCTCTGGGCACCCATTTAGACCAAGCACAGTTTGGTGTCCTCAAAATGGTGTATGAAGTCCCCGTTCTCCCTGGGGTATAAGAGCCATGCCTCACCGACGAGTCGATAGGCATCGATTGACCTTGCGCATCTCAGATCCAAATCGTGGACACTGAAGGTTCTAACATATCTGACGGCAATAGCATGGTAGATGTCGACCGGTCCTCTTCGCTCATCAAGAGCACGGGCTTCGTCAATCGAAACAAGTTTGTTGCTTTTCTGAACTCCTGGAGACACGTAGCAGAAGTAGGTATTGCCACCTTTCTCTGGTTGCGCAGCGGGGAAAGAATATCCCTCGGCAATGGTCGAGAAAGAAAGAGAAGGCTCTTTTTCTGGTGGTTCTTGCAGAGGAATTTTGCTAGTTGTGAACATATGTTCCAAACAGGAGAGCAGATTGACTTGGTCTCGAATGATCAAAAGCTCCAACAGCAATGCTCTAAAGGTCTCGACGTCTCGCAGCGATGCGACATCAGTCTCCTGATACATCTGAAATACAGTAGGTGTTCGTACCAATATTTGGAGTGATCGTACGAGTCACCTGATCATCACATGATCAGCCTCTGCACGCGATTTAGGGGCTAGTGCAGGAGTATATAGTCTTCCCGTACGATAGCTTCAATCAATCAATCAATCTGCAACAACTCAAAGTTTGCAACTTGCTTCACACCGTACAATTGTACTTGCTTTACCTAAGGTGAAGTTCTACCAACAGTAGGCATAATTATAGAAAAAACCCATCCCTGATGGTGACTGGCTCCATATTCAGTTCGAATGTACTGGGAATCTTAAGCTTGATTGGCCCTCCTCGAACGGGCGAGACAGGGAATGTGATTTTCAGTTCGATGGCACCAGGCTCCTGCACAAACCGGGAAACTGTAGATCTAGGCAGCATGCCTATGATGGTCCACACTTGCAATTGGACACGGTGTCTGGGTTTACTAGTCCAATCAGGCACCCAGGTTGGCATATTCTTGGCGGGTGCTTCAATTTCCAGACGTTCTAGTGCTGCAAGCAAGATTTTCCGCGCCCGTCCCTCTATCATGCAAGCCAAAGCAAATTGAAGATATACTTGAAGCTTGTCTTCTGTTTAATTGATCTTCGTTTGGATTGGTGAGTCTTCAGCAAATGAGTGCAGAGCAAAAATCCGGTCACGGGGATCTGTGCATTCGTATGTGAAAAGGTGCAATATGAGATCGAGGATCGACCGTTTAGAGATCATTTCTGGAGGATGCCAGAATTTCCCAGGCAAGCAACGACTGGTCCATATATCCACGGTGTCTTGTACTCTTTGGATATTAAACCTCCGGAAGATGGAGTCTCGGATCGCATTTTGCCAGATCCTCGTGATGGTGACTGCAAATCGAACCCAACAGAGCTCAAAATTACCGCAGATGAGACTGATATCCAGGCTGAAGACTATTTCTTGAGTACTACAGATTGGAAGGTGAAGGTCAGTGATAATGGCAAACAAATACGGTACAGCGGGACTTACATCCATAGGCGCCGGAAGTACGGAAGACTCAAGACGGCAAGGAGATCCGAAACTGCGCTTTCGCGCGTGTTGATTCCATCTCACAAAAGCTGCCCCGGATATCGAGAGTCAGTCAACGAATACCCACAGTATCTTTCTTTATCAGCATCCTCGCTTGGTTCAGGGCGACTTCGAGACAGACGTTCGCTGTGTTGCAGGCCCCTCCGAATGGTTTGGTCGTCCTCATGAAGCCAAGCGAGTACTATTTTAGCCCTACGGAAAATGTCGACCATGAGTGGAATTTGTTTTGCTTTCTCCTGGTAGTTTTTCTGATCGATGCACAGGGCATCTGCCCACAGCCACCTCACATTTGCTGAGTGCCGTAATTGTCGCAGAGCACAAAACAAATTCCGTGCCACAAGTAACCGAGCGCTGTCTGAAATATTGTAGACCGGAAACTCCAGAATCGGTTCGCCCCAGACATAGGCGATAGCCTCGTACCTGCCCTCCAGATCCTCGAGGCAGCTTTGGTGGAAGGAAAAGGTGATTGGCGCGTCGAAGTCAATTGAGGGCATCAGGACGATCACTCGGATTTCCATGGGCTGGGAGAAGGGAGTGTAGACGTGGTCTCTACTGCGATCGGCTTCGACCTTGTCAACTTCCAAATCATCGACCTGCGTTTTGTTGGCTTCTGTTCTGACGATACCCGTCTGCTCAGCTCCTGGGTCTGCGTCTTGCGTCTTGTCGACTTGTATATCCGCAACACCATAAACTGGCATCTGGTTGGCATAAGTCAGGTCAGATTGTACTTGATCCGGTCGCGACTTGTGAGGCATCGCTTACTCGGCTTGCGTCTTCTCGAGTTTTATCTTGTCGCATTCTTCCGTGAAGACCGCCGACTCGTTGAGTTCATTCAGGTCAGACTGCAATTTGTCAGCTCGCAAGTTCTTTAGGACCACCTCCTCCACTGCGGTCATGAGATCTTCTATTTTGTCTTGGTCTGCACCAGCCACGCCCTTCTCGTCTACTTGCGTCTCAATTCCATGCGCCTCGTCGGCTTGAATCTCTTGGAGTCCAATATCTTCAATCGCCGTCTTTTGCTCCTCCGCATTAACAGGATCTGTCGCATCTACCTCCATCCTAAGCAAACTAACCGACGTGAGCCCTGGAGGTCTTATCAGACTTCGAAAGGCGCCAAGAAGGCAAGAAGCAAGCCGCCAGAAATAAGCAAGCAGTTGTGATATTGCAAGTGATTTCAAGAGCAATGATGATGAAGTGCGCTGTTGCAACAGAACGAAGAGAACTCGATGGTAATGATGATGGCGATGGTAGATGTGCGGGGATTCCGGGAGCAGCCTGAAGTTGTCCAACATCGGAGACAAGGAGAGGAAAGGTTCCGTTAGAATACGAGAGGTGAGTTGCGACATTCCACTTACCACAATCACACGTATCCAAACACTGCACGTACGCGCACACGGAACACCAAACACCAAACCCATTCATCAACGCACCACAAAAGTTCAGGGAATCTCATCAAACTCATTAACTCCTCCAACTCTATCTATCCAGTTACACCTAAATATTCAAATCCCCGGGCTCAAACGTCGGAAAACTATACGGCGTAATCATCATCCCCGGCCCCGTCTCCTCGCCAAACATCTTCTCAATCTCGCTCTATGTTTCACCGTTAGCATGCATTTCCTCATCCCTTACCCACCCTTTAATCAAACACATCAGACTTACCCAATCAATCTCATTCATAATATCCATCGGACTCGTATCCGTTGCCGCGCCATACGCGCCATACGCCACAGTATTCGGACTACTCCCATCACTTGCCGGGTGCGGATGCAGGAGAGTATTTGCAGTCGCCAGACTCGAGGCCGAGGGCGTGGGGACGTATTCGTTGAAGTTGAAGAGGGAGGATTGCGAGACGGGTTGTTGGAGGTTAAGCGTATCGGTGGGGAGGTCTAGGGTGCCCCAGTCGACCTCTGGGATGGCGCCGGGGAAGGATATTGCTGCCTGGTTTGGGGCGCGGGGCGGTGGCTGGAGTGACTGTGAGGTTATGCGTGTTGCTTGGGGAGAGGGGGTGCGTTGAGCGGCGTATCCGGCGCTGAGATGTGCGTTGGATCCGGTGGGACTGCTGAAGTCCGAGGGGACGCTGCCGCTGCGGGCGCGTTCTTCTTGCTCTCGGGCTTTGTAGCCGGGAGTGTGTTTTCGGGGTTGGGGTTGCGGCATGTTGTTGGGGACGCGCACTCTCTTCATGTCTGCATAGATTCTGGACTTTTCCACGAGTTCTTCGAGGATGTATCTGGTCTTCTCGATGTTCGATCCGCCTGGTGGAAGGCCAAAGGCAAAGTCTAGACATTTCCAGACGCGGTCTTCGACTTCGGGTTCGTTGTGGCCAGCATACAGCTCGTTGAGGAGGAGAAGGGTTGGATGGTACTGGTGAAGCGCGCCGACATACCAGGAATACATAGACAACGCGGGTTGCTGCTCGATTACCATCGAATGCTCGAGAATTGAGACCGCAGCACTCATGACAAGTTGCCGTAGACGATCTGGCATTTTCCTCGCCGAGCTCAGGTACTTTTGGAGGAGCAGAATGTAAAACCTGTCCGACAAGATACCATATATCTCAGAAGCGAGGGCATGTGAAGGCTCACCCTTTCGCAGCATTGGCAGATATATTTTCTCCATAGCCGCCTTGAAGGACTGAACGCGAGCAAGCAAACTCACAAGGGTGACTTTCCGCTCTCCATTTGCTCGTCTCTGATCCAATTTCGGTCTTTCGCTCCATAGAAAGCGATGCATCTCGTAACACTCAAAGCGCATGCGCACCAAGGTGGCGTCAGTGAATTGCTTGCTATCTTTCCTCGCGTCGACTGTATCATCGCCGTTCTCAGCGCGATCGAGATCCTCGTCATCAAGATTCAAAGGAAATCGAGTATCGTAATCGTCGTGCCGTATCTGAGGTCGTGGGCCAGTAGCTTCGGAAGTTCGGAGATCAAGAAAGCATATTTGGTACCAGAGTGTACGTCGGACCTGAATCTCCACAGGAGATGTGCTATAGATGGATGGGTCACGATGCAGGCCCATGCACTCGGCCAGACGGATGACTGTCCCTGTCAACGCGGAATGGGCACGTGAGACCTCGCTGCGACAAAGCACAATCTACAAAACAATTTTAGCAATCATAAGAAGGTGCCCGTTATCGAGGAGATGAACAGAGATGATAAACCGAGAGGGGCTTTGAAGATCGAAAGTACTCACAAGATACATGACAAAAGCCTGCAATGTTTCCAGCTTAGTCGTCCGCAGAAAGTTCGCTCGAGCCAAAGCAGATTCGGTGCCTGACCGAAAATTATCCACGAGGCTGTGCTTGTCTACACCAAACTCGGCAGTGACTCTGCTCTCGGGCATGGAAACAATCGAGCTGAGCAATGCCGCGAACACCACAGCCTGGAATGACAAGCGAGGCTCAATGCCCGCAGTCACATTGGACCAAAAGTTTTCAAGTTGCCTTTCAAATGATGGACGATGTACGGCCTTGGCGACGACATGGACAGCCTCCCAATAGTGCGCAATTAGTTTGTCGACCATTGACCGCGATGGGAGAAACGTCGTAAGAGAAGTCTTCTCGATGCCGGGAGCAAAGAAGAAACTTGATGAAGGGGCGACATAGTCTCGGCTGGGCGCCAGCCATTCCCGTGGATCCTGTTCAAGCACTGGATTGGGTCTTGGATGCTCACTCTTGGGGAGCTCTTTGAGCGCTTGAGCCATCTGCAGTATCGCATGTTAAGAAAGACCGTGAATTTTGTAGAATTTCTTACCTCGTCTGCGAATCTTGGACGCACCAAGCCGCCGATTCGCTCGGTGATTCTCACCCTCCCCATGGCAATCCCTAGGTCAACAATATCGTCATCCGCGTCACCTTCATAGTACACGGCATCCTCGCTGATGAAGTTTGAGGGGTTCAGATCTCTTGTGTCCTCGTCTTCCTCTTGATCACTGTAGCTCTCTTCTTGGCCCGGCAGTTTGATGTTCCTTTTGCGATCAGACGAGTGTCCAGATTTCGATTTACTGCGCCGCAGAACATCCTCTTCAAGACTCCGTTCTAGATCGCCCATCTTCTCCTTGACCTCCGCAAGCTTCCTTTGGGCTTCTGCATCGAGACTGGACGCGATGAAGATACATGGCCGTGCAATCTTTGTGCAGTTGAGGCATGGCGAGTTTTTGTCACATTTTAACTTTCGGCTAGAAAGATACACATGCCAAGTCAGCGAACTGGCTTGAACACATATGCAAGAGTCCTTACCGCCGACACTCCAAGCATGAAGTGATTTGACGATTACGACGTCTCACCCGTGGTGGCGCGTGCTGGGCGTTGCCATCGGTCGGAACGGGCGGGGAAGCGTGAGCGTCCCCTTGGACATTCTGCATATGAGGTGGCATTGGCGAATTGGAAGGTAATCCGATCACCTCTTCTCAGATGTGTGGGTCGGCCGTACTGAGAGTGTCTTACGGACGTACCGGTAGGCGCAGGAACGCAACCTTGGGGGCAGATCTGATCAATGATTAGTTGCATGCATTACAAGCGATCGCGTACACAACGAGTCCCCACATAAGCCACAGCAGACCACGAGGGAATGATCAGGGCCGCACGACCAGCTTGCACGGCGAACGATCTGAATGTACTCGGAGTTTCCTGAATTTTGACAGCGACTGCAAGGCTCCAATTCGTTCCCCGCTGCAGTTCACTATTCGCAGGATAATACCCTCGGCTTCCGGGTTGACTTACTTGTACTCCTGTGTGGCTCACCAGTACGTAAACTCGCTGTAGTTTGATGTATATGAGCGCGGTACGCCCCGCATCGGCATCGGTCCGGACACGAGTAAGGTATTCTGGGATGTTCGCAATATGCTGTGCGACTCTACCTCACATATCGAGGGTTTTGAGAGTCGCGATGGCCAAGAGCATGTGATGAATGCGCCGGATAGTGCCCCGCAAACTGTGTCTGCGATATTCCTTGTCAGTGGCTTTGAAGCTGTCGGAAAGGGTAAGCCTACTTGTCTTTGTCAGCAGCGTTGGCCCAGGCAACTATCCGTTCCAAAGGCTGTGATTTTCGAGGCCGTGGAGGTAATGGCAATGAATTAGATATTTGTTGACAAGAGCACAGGTTTGAAAGAATGAAAGCGGATGCTGTACGGTCTCCGATGCTTTAGGTTGTTCATAGACCTCGGAAGCTGTTCCGCGCGCCAAAGGCCTTTGATGGCAGCACAGCATCGACATCGTTGACGTCGCGACTCCTCTCCTAGTTGATGACCTGCAGTCGGTAGGAGTTTACTAAATATCTCGCTATCATATCCGAAGTGTGGGAGTGCTAGGTGTGCCTTTAGGCTACTGCATGGACAGGCTTTTTCTGCACCCTACTTGTAGGCTCGTAGTTGACGATACACAGTAGGAGGCCTTGGAAATTCAGGAATCTGGTCTGGTGAAGTGAATCGACTGACGAAAGGCGAGGTTTGTAGACGCCAGCTCGTCAGTGAAGCACTTGAAGGGACAGCGGGCTAGCGCGTGGAACAAGAGCGCACCTCGAGAGGACGACCTGTAGGGTATGCGCATGAAGACACCATACCGCGACTAAGGTCAGCTTGCAAACATGGCCGTCCGTCCATCTGACGTCCTCAAGTCCTCAGGCACCACAAACGCGTCGCGAAACGCCAGGTCACGTTTTGGACTCTACGCGACTCGCGAGAGGCTAAGATCCACAGGCACTGATTGTTGCCGCCATGCGATTTATCCCGCACGTCCCTTCACCGCTTTCCCAAATAAACACAACTTGCACCTACTGGCGCCGTCTTCTGCACAACAAACCTTGCCGTGCCCCTCAACCCCCAAAGACCCTTCTACCACCCCACCTCTCAGTCCCAAACAGTGCTCAAAATGTCTGTCGTATCGCTTCTCGGAGTCGAGGTCAAGAACAACCCCGCGCCGTTCGACGCGCCGTACGAGTTCGAGATCACCTTTGAGTGCCTAGAGCAGCTGCAGAAAGGCAAGATCTGCCAGCATTGACCCTGAGAAACCTTGCTAACGTTTGCGCAGACTTGGAATGGAAGCTGACTTATGTCGGCTCTGCTACCTCGTGAGTGCAATGCATGCTGTGTCTATACGAGTGCCTAATTGTCCCCCCAGAAACGAGTATGACCAAGAGCTCGACTCCGTCCTTGTTGGACCCCTCCCCATTGGCGTCAACAAGTTCGTCTTCCGCGCCGACCCCCCGGACCTGTCGCGTATCCCCAACAGCGAGATCATTGGCGTCACTGTCATTCTGCTGAGCTGCAGCTATGAAGACCGCGAGTTCGTCCGCGTGGGCTACTACGTCAACAACGAGTACACAGACGAGGCATTGGCGCTGGAGCCGCCTGCTAAGCCTGTCATCGAAAAGGTGCAGAGGCAGATTCTCGCAGAGAAGCCGCGTGTAACTCGCTTTGCTATCAAGTGGTATGTGGCACACCTACCGCGCCTACTCGCACGGCTAACCATTGCAGGGACTCCGAGGAGTCTGCCCCACCTGAGTTCCCGCCCGAGCAGCCTGAGGCCGACCTCAACGCGGACGGTGACCAGTACGGCATTGAGGAGGAAGAGGAAGAGGAGGAGGAAGCCGAGGCTGCTCCTGTAGAGGGCGAGGATGCTGCCATGGCTGGTGGTGAAGATACTGCCGGACCCGCGGTCGACGAGGACGCCGAGTCCGAGGCTGGCAGCGAGGAGATCGACATTGAGGACTCCGAGGGCGAGGACGAAGAGGAGGAGGGCGAGGGTGAAGACGGCCCGGAGGACGACATGGAGATGGATGAGGGCGAGGGTGCCAACGGCGAGAGCAAAGTACCGCAGCCCGGTGCGAAGGCGGATGTCATGGTTCACTGAGTGACACGATAGGGGATGGCTGAAGCTGGCCCGCTTTTGAAGTAGCAAGTGCACTTGGAATCTGGATAGAGCACATTGATGATTCTCATGATTCAGATGGTCGTACCTTTTTGAGTCTCTCCTGGTGATCCATGTCTCATGCTTCGCCTTTTGTGCCTTGTCCGTGCACGCGATTGTCCCTGATCTGCTGCATCGATAATCCGCAAATGGTCAATACTTGATAGTCTATAGCGCCTTTGTGGATCCAAAAGAATATCTAGCATACTTGCTTGAGTATATAATCCGAGTTTAGGTCATGGTCCTACACCCCAAAGCTATACAGGTGTTGCTTTGCATAAAAGAAGACGCAGTTTTCGAGGCTGCTGACGTGCCACGGAAAGGCGCAGTTGACGAAGCCGCGCAAGGGAGATGTAATCCCTTCGATGAATACTTCTCAAACTCACGTCCACGTGCATTTCCTGATTTAGGCTGCCAGTCTGACAGGCCAGACCATGCGAAACAGCCCAAATGCGCCCGAAGTGGAGGCTTGAAGCGACGTCAGTCATAACACAGCCTTCAGGTTCCCAATGGCGCAGCAACCGCTCGTGGGTCGCCGTAGTTGGTCTCCGCCGATGCAACAGCAGTTGTCTACTTTACAACGAACTGGACTCTGGATGCACGCGTGATCTCGACCGCTTTCGTTCCCTTCCACCCCTCATGACCTGCAAGCAACTTAGGACTTAGTCAGGCGTCACCGTCAACCTCAGACCTCTACAAAGCTCAGGAACCCCGGAACGCTGTAATTACAGTGATTGTTTCAGTAGCAAACAGCGCCCTCGCCGTCCGTGTCTCTCGTCCTGCTGTCACTCCTTACCACCGGCAGTCTCTTGAGAGTACTTGATTGCGCCGCCCTCCTCCGCTTCATCCGCACGTTCTTCTCTTCCAAGCTACACCCGAATACGGACACACGGTCGATCACAGGCACGCACTTCCGTTACGTGTCAGCGACGCGACTCTGGGCCGGAGCGTGCCGTACTACCCCGCCAAGGTCATAGGTACGGCTTTCTTGATTCCGCGCTGCATCAGGGATCTTCCAACCTCCATGACAGCTCCACGGGAGACTCTTTTGCAAGATCGGAGCGCCCAACGACCGCGTTATTTCTTGGACCCCGGCTGACGTGTGCTAAATCCAGCTCCGATTTAAATTAACATCCCGCGCCGACAATGGCTTACCAGCAAGGCCAGCCCCAGCTTGGGGCTACATTTGTCCCTGGCGGCTATGATGACTATTATATGCCGGCTCCGTCGCCTGAAGTAATTTCCCCAGCGCCGCAACGGTTCGTCTAACCCCGGAAGTTGTGCAATTAGGAGTGCCTGCTGACGCATCTCGCTCGCGACAGGATAATGCCTGAGGTGCCAGAGAACATGCAGGAGAACCTCGCGCACTTGGAGCTTGAAGCCAACAACCCGCGAAGCATGAACGGCCCCATGTCGCCGCCGGCCCAAGGCTACAACCAGTCGCAGCAGAACTTCCCGCCGCGGCAGACAAACTACCAGAATGAGCTCCCGGTAGGCGATGGGCAATGGCCGGCGCGGCAAGCAAGCATCTCCTCGACCTTCCGACAGCCGCCAAACGTGCAGCCGCAGCCTGTACAGCAGCAGCAGCCCTCGCACGACTACAACCAATTCGCCTCGAATCACGAATCGCCAAACTTCTCGCCCTTCCCCAAGCTGCCCAATAAGCCGCCGAACGTCCCGCCGTCTGACGATGAGAAGGAAGCAGTGTTGGAGAATGCGCGGCTGCCGGTGCTCAACTCGAATGACCCTGAGATGCAGCTTGCATGGGCCCAGGATGCGCTCGGCTACGTTGATGCCGCTCAGCTTCATGAGCAACGCATTGCCGAGATACAGGGCGCAAGGCCAGCTACCCCGCAGGTCGAACACCAACTGCGTGTAGATGCAATGAACGTGGTGACGTTTTTGGCAGACCAACACCACCCAAAAGCAGCGTTCATGCGGGGAATGTGGCTCGAGTTTGGCAAGTTCGGCATGCGTGCAGACAAGAAGGAGGCTTTCCGATGCTACTCTCGAGCGGCAGCTAAAGGCTACTCAAGAGCAGAGTACCGCATGGGAATGCAGTTTGAGCAGTCCAACGATCCGATCAAAGCGCTTCAGCACTACGCTGCAGGCGCGGAACAAGGAGACTCGGCTTCAAACTACCGACTTGGAATGATGACTTTGCTTGGCCAACATGGGCAGCAGCAAGACTTTGTCCGAGGGATCCAGCTCATTCGACAAGCTGCCTTGACCGCGGATGAGAACGCGCCCCAAGGTGCTTACGTGCTGGGTATGCTCCAAGCACGAGAGCTGCCGCAGATCAATGTACCAGAAATGTATCTGCCATACGACGAGAAATCGGCGAGGCAGAACATCGAGAAAGCTGCATACCTGGGATTTGCGAAGGCTCAGTTGAAAATGGGGTCCGCCTACGAGCTTTGCAGTTTGGGCTGTGAATTCAACCCCACGCTGTCCCTTCACTACAATTCGCTGGCGTCTCGCCAAGGGGAAGCAGAGGCAGACATGGCAATCAGCAAGTGGTTCCTCTGTGGTCATGAGGGTGAGTTTGCAAAGAACGAGGAACTGGCATATCAATATGCCCAACGCGCGGCTGTTGCCGGACTCGCAACCGCAGAATTTGCCATGGGCTACTTCAACGAAATCGGCATGCATACCCCGGTGAACATCGACAAAGCTATCGAATGGTACGAAAAGGCGGAGAAGAACGGCAACAAGGATGCAGCAACGAGGATAGAAAGCATATCAAAAACTCATCGAACACTGTCGAAGAAGGATCACGAGAAGGTGGCAATAGGCATGATCAAGTCAAAGCATGGCTCCATGCGCGGCCAGCGACCGGCAAGACTACAGAAGCCTGCGGGACCTGCTTTGGCATCGATCAACGACGTCAGCCCTTCAGACTACGGAGATGCATCACCTCTCAGCTCTGCGCCTAGTCGCATGGGCAATCGAGCAGATACTACCACACCTTACCCAATCTCAGACCAGCCTCCAATGCTTGGAAAGTCACCACCTTCCGCACCGTATGATCGTCCTTCTACGGTCACGCCATACCCGATGGACAATGGACCACCCAGACTTGGCCCACAACGTCCGGGTATTGCGGGTGGTTTTGCTCCAGAGCTGCGGTCGTCTAGTGCTCGACCTTCGTCATCTTCGGCCTTCAACATCAACCCCAATATTTATCCTGCGAACGACGGTTACGGGCGTGGGTCACCGCGACCCGGTCCTGGACCTGATATGGGCTCACTCCCATATCGCCCTCACACCAGCGTAGACAACATGGGTCCAGGACAGGGCCGCGGAGGTCGCGTGCCAAGTGCGGGACGTGGGGCGCCGCTCACACCAGGAGGTCCTGGCGGCTACAGGCAGCCAGGCGGACCGAGTGCTCAACATCCAGAGCAGATCCAACGTCCACAAACTGCGCAGCCAGTAGACGTCGGCTACAGCGGGCCAGACGGAAGAAACAAACTCCAGAAAGTAGGGGCACCGCTAAAGAAGCAGCCTACCCTACCCGATATTGGATATGTCGCGCCTCTTGAACCAAGACAACACACGCGGCCATCGACTGTTCAGCCAGGTACAGAGAGCAGGACGTCCTCGCGCCCAGACATGCGCACATCTTCCCGACCAGGCTCAGCTGGCCACCAGTCTGCACATGATGGCATGCCGAAGCCAAGCAGAGTTACTACTATACAACAACAGCACCAGTCACCCCCGAAGAAGCCACTTCCTGCACAGGCTGGCAAGCCACCAGGCTCTGCGCCTCCTTCCAAGCCCTCGACACCAGCTTCGACGGGATCCGGCTCAGGACCGAAAACGTTTGACGAAATGGGCGTTGGCCAGGCGCCGAAGGAGAGCGACTGTGTAAGTCTTACATCTATTCACCGTGCATTTACTTTACTAATTGTACTAGGTTGTCATGTAAATTTGACTACAGCTTATCGTCATCTAGCGCTGCATATTGAGTCGTTTGCATAGCGAGTTGCATACACAATTAGGCGTGACTTGCTTTTCCTTAATATACCCGTGATAATTCCCATTCAAGGCCTTGGATCTTGCCGTAATGGCGTAGTGTAGAGAAATAGACAGTGCTTCTTAGAGTTCGCCGGATGCGTGGCGTGAAATGTATCCGCTTTTAAGCTTTACCACGTGCAACCTGGGAACGCGTCGCGTGTCCACGTGACCGTGACTTCTGAACTCCCGGGCCGCGTTATGTCAACGGATCGAGCCCTTGACGTAGTTGTGAGCGATAGCGAATGTAAGCCTACATATAGATCGCGGTAATAGGTATAGCTCTCACTTTGGCCCGACATGAAGTGAATGAGCTGCGCAGATTACCTAGCGTAAGTAATTGCTGTTGTCGGGATTAGCGGGGAAGGGACGCGTCGAGGCTTGCTTCAATACGAATCATTACCCTATCCCACTTCAACTACAAGATTGCCTCAACATCGCCTCAACGTCAGTCTAGCGCAGCGATGGCTGCAGTCATGTCTGCGAAGCGGCCGCGCGCTCTTGCCAGCGGACTAGATCTAGGTGGAGGAACTCAGGATAGTCGCGTACGCTGTCCCTTCTCAGCGCTTCCCAAGATTTCCACTGACATGCGCAGAACAAACGTCCACGACACTCGATGCCCCAAATCAACGACGAAGAATCATCTGACGATGAACGACCGGACGCATCGGGCGTTGGCGAACCCGACGACGCAGAAAACGATGCACGGGACAACGAGCAGATGCTGTGGGCGACCCAGCAAGTACAGCGCGACTTCCAAGCGACGGCAAACAAACAGAACATAGCTACAGACTCTGGAATCATCGAGGAAATCCAGTGTATAAACTTCATGTGTCACGAACACTTGACAGTAACACTGGGACCCTTGATCAACTTCATCATTGGCCACAACGGCAGTGGCAAGAGCGCGGTGCTCACAGCGCTTACAATCTGTCTCGGAGGCAAGGCTACAGCAACGAACCGAGCGCAGAACCTCAAGAGCCTGATCAAGGAAGGCAAGGATCACTCTAGTGTTCAGGTCCGCATCAAGAATCAGGGAGCGCTCGCGTACAAGCCTGACCAGTACGGAGACTCTATCACCGTTGAGCGCCACTTCAACAGGTCCGGAACCTCTGGCTTCAAACTCCGAGATCAGAATGGGAGAGTCGTGTCTACGAAGAAGGCCGAGCTCGAGGACATTCTGGACGCCTTCTCCATGCAGATCGACAACCCCATGAATGTCTTGACCCAGGATATGGCCAGGCAGTTCCTCAATCACTCCACGCCCAAAGACAAGTACAAGTTCTTCTTGCAGGGAACCCAACTCGAAGTACTGAGCAAGGACTACCAACAGATTGAGCAGTCTTTGGAACTCATGAACACCCGGACAGAAGTCAGCAAGGGTGATATTGGAAGACTGCGGAAGAAAATGGAGGACTTGGCCGCGAAAGCTCGCCGTGCAGAGAGCTTGGAGCGGATGCGAGCCAAGGAGACGACCATTGCGCATCAGGCACTTTGGGCCGCCGTAAAGGAGGCCGAAGCAGGCGTAGCTGAAGTTGAATTAGAACTGGAGAAGGTGTCCACAGTCATAGCGCGTCGAAAAGCATTGGTGGAAGAAGCATCCGAGGCATACGAGCGCTCCGAGGCAGCCCGCGATGCAGCGACACTGCAGGTCCAAGAAGTCACAGAGTTGATGACACCTGCAAAGGAAGAAGCTAACAAGCTGAAAGAAGCCTTCACGGAGATCAAGGACAGACTAATGTCGCTCCTGCCTGACGAGCGCAAAGCCCAGTCGGAAGTTGCGGCCAAGAAGCGCAGAGTTGATGAGCACAGGGCGGAAATCGAAGAACTGCGTCGACGACAAGAAGAAGCCGATGACGGTGTTTATGCAGAGAAGTTACGAGAGGTGGAAGAAGCAAAGGCCGCGCACGAAGCCGCGCAAGAAGCCTACCGAAGTCATGATGCCGAACATCCTGCCCTCCAAGAACAGGTCAGGGCCGTTCAGAAAGAAAAGCAGATTGCAGACCAAAAAGTCCAGAAAGCTCGAGACGAAGAGCACGCCACTCAGCGAACCATTCAAAGTCTTCAAGGCGGTCAGCGTGGGTGGATCGAAGGCTATCCACACCCACACAATCTACAGCAGCTACTAAAAGCAATTGAATCCAACCAACGATTTCGCGAGATGCCGGTCGGACCAATGGGTCGCCACGTCAAGCTTTTGCGGTCTGAATGGGGCTACATCCTGGAGAAGCAGTTTGGTGCTAATCTGAACGCATTCGTTGTGACCAGTCGCGCGGATCAGATCATCTTGACCGATTTGATGAAGAAATGCAATTGGGTGGCACCGGTTTTCATTGGGAAATCGGATCCGATCAACACAACAGCACATGAGCCGGACCCAAGTTTACTGACCTGGATGAGAGCCCTGAAGATCGATAACGATCTCGTCCGCAACCAGTTTATCATCAACCAGTCCTTTGAGCAGACGGTGCTTATGGAATCTCGAAATGAGGGCCTCAGATTCATGGAAGGTCGTGGACCACTGACTCGCAACGTGAAGATGTGTTTCACTTTCGCAGATGGCAATAAAAGGAAAGGTCGCACAATCAACTACACTGCCAGCGGTGGCACGAACGACAGTCCCATCGATGAGTTCAGGGGAACTCTGCGGATGCAAGCGGACAAAGGAGATCAGATCAGAGAAGAGCAAGCACGCCTTACGAGCCTTCGGCAAGAAACGCATAATCTCGAGCAGGTAGCCGCTGACCTGCAAAGCCGACTCAACACTGCAAGAGCTAGAGAGCAGGACAACGTTAGGGAAAACAAGAGGCTCAAGCTTGCTTTTCAGCAGGCTGCCGATGCACTGGGCCGGCTCGAAGACGAGCTGAGCAAAGCCACACCTGATGCAGCAGCTATTGAAGTTCTTGAAGAAAGCTTGGCGGTAGCCGTCAGGGAGGTAGCGGACGCTGAGGGTCTCTACGAAGACATGATTGTACAGAAAAGTGCGCTTAACACGGAGAATAGGGAGAACAAGCGGAAACTCGAGGCTGCGCAAACAAAGTTAGAGGAACTAGAGTTCAAGCTCAACAAAGCCAAAGCAACTGTCATCAAGTATGACAACCAGCGAGCAGACGATCTTAAGAGGAAAAACAAGGCCATCCTCCAAGTCGAGGCAGCAGAAGAGAACAAAAAGATATGGTTGGAAGAACAAGCATCAGGGCAGGTGGAACTCGATACAGCCATCAAGGCAGCTGAGGAAGTATGTCCACAGCGTGTGGACGTTCCTGACGGCAAGAAGGCCACTGAGCTCGGCAATATGCTTGAACAATTGCGTAACACGAGGAAAATGGCTGAGAAGGAGTTGGGTGGCTCGCAGGATCAGCTGCTGCGAGAAGCCAACGAAGCAAAGAGAGTGCACCAGGAGGCGAGAAAGGAGTTTGATTCGCTGGAAGGACTCAAGACGGTATGTGAAGTTGTATGTCATGGCTTCGGACGCTTGGCTAATTATACAACAGCACCTTATCAATACAGTCAACAACCGCCGACAACGGTGGCAACAGTTCCGCTCAGGCATCTCCGTTCGAGCCCGTGTCACATTCAACTATCTTCTCAGCGAGCGCAAATTTCGTGGCACCCTTAGCATTGATCATAAGAACGGCCTGCTTGACATCCACGTCCAGCCGGATATCACAGAACGAAGCGGCGATGGCAGACAGACGAAGACGCTCTCCGGTGGTGAGAAGTCGTACTCTACTGTGTGCCTGCTGCTTGCACTATGGGATGCCATGGGCTCACCGATCCGCTGTCTCGACGAATTGTAAGTAGCCTCGAACGCTCTTTGCATGCAGTGCTAACAGTTGCAGCGATGTGTTCATGGACAGCGTCAATCGTGAACGCAGCATGAAGATGATCATCCAGGCTGCGCGACGTTCGATTGGCCGACAGTTTATTTTCATCACGCCGCAAGCGATGAACAACGTGGACCACACGTCGGACGTCAAGATCATTCGCATGACCGATCCTGAGCGCAACCAGACGGCGCTCAACTTCAGGCAGTCGTGAGGGCAATGCTTCTCAATTGCCAACGCAACGCTTTCATTGTACAGTATTAGGGTTTATTGGTATGGGCACTAGAGTAGCATTTTCGGACTGAAGGCGCCACCGTGTTTCTATTTGTTTGGGTATACCCCGTGGGTTTGGCGCTGGTGGCATGAGTGGCTGAAAACAGGCTTACTCGAAATAGTCCAGAAAGGGTGCATGCATAGGCGACGCGTCACGAGAGTTCGCGGACCATTTTGGTTCATGTAGGAGGGGTCTTGAACAATATCACATATTGATGAACGAGATTTCGGTTCCGGTGTGAGTACTTGTGCAGCTTATGCAGTCGCGTAAAAATGATTGTTCATGCCGCATGCAGAGTGGTGAGAAGTGCCGGTGCGTAAGGCGTTTCGTTGCGAAGGGAACGGCGCGGCGGTGATCCGTGTCTTCATTGGACGGATGCAATACAGCGCATCCTACACTCACGCCTCATGCAACCGCGAGAGCCGCACTGACACTATCGCTTCACTATTCACTATTCTTCGCTTCCTACGACACCTTTGGTGATGTTGCCTGCTTTCGACCAGTGTGGGTGAACTCCAGGCAGCATGGCTTCCTCACTCCCGCCGTCGGCAGCTGGTACACCACGAGCAGCCTCGCCGCTACACTCCGACGACGCCGCACATTCGCTCTCGACCTCGCTCCCTTTGCATGACGATGCGCACACCATGGCGACGCCAAATGAAGCAGAAGTAGTGCGGAAGACGGGTGTGGCCGCGAATGCCGTGACCGCGTCTGCATCCGACGACGAAGTCAACAAAGCACCAAAAGGGAAGGAGAAGGTCGCAAAGGGCCCACTGAGACTGCTGGACCTGCCCGTGGATATCCTGAAGGAGATAATACACCAGGTACATATGCGCCCCTTTGCGTTTCACTGTTGCCCTGCGCTCTCAGCTTCAGAGGCATACTAACGTCAGCAACCCCACAGCTCCCCCATACCAACGACCTCACATCCCTCTCGCTCTGCCACTCGGCTCTGCACCGGCTCACGATACCATGTATCTACTCGCGCTTCGACATTGTATGGCCCGACGAGAGCACCCATACGGAGCCGCGGTCTGGCGTGGATGCGCTCACATATGGCCTGGCGACGCTGGTCATGGGAGACGACTGCTTTCCCCACCAGAACCGGCTGCGGCAGCAAGGGAATAGCCCAAGTTCATTTGTCAAGCCCGCAGCGACGCCATATCCCGTGCAACCGCGGCGATTTGGCAACTACTACGGGCAGTTCACCAAGAAGTTCTCCCTTGGCAACGGTCCGCAGGCGTGGGTGCAGGAGTACATGATCACTAAGGAGGGCGGAAAGATGCTTGGTACGCTGGTCGCGCTTGCCATCGCGCGCATGGTCAACCTCGAGACTTTTGTATGGGACATGCCGACGGGTGTGTTGCGCGACGTGTGGCTTGCGCTGTCCAGCCTCGCCCATCGGAGTGACGGGGAAGATTGCCGGCTGGATCGACTGTGGATCAGATGGCACGACAACACCATCGACTCGCCCATGCCACCGCCTGCGCCGCCGATGATCCTCAACAACGTCGGCGTCCCTCCGCCTCCTGGCACTACACATCCGAGTGGCCTCGGAACGGTCCAGTCGCCAGCCGTCGCGCCTCAGCAGTACCTACCGAGCAATGTATCTGCATTGGATCGCGTCGAGCATCCTACCTTCTCGGCCATTCCTGCACTCAAGAGTCTGAGCGTTCTCGACATCGACGAACTGCCGTACTTGGATGAGATGAGCATACTGATTGCAAGGTCGCAGAAGAAATTGCGCGAACTTCGTATTGGCATTGCTCCACATGCGCAGCAACGGGACTGGGTCACGGTGTGGGAAGGTGATGGTCTGCAACAGGTCGACTATAGCGTAAACACGACAGCCGCCAGTACGCTCGGCGAGAAGAGACTAGGTGGTGTGCTCGGGATACTGGTAGGCCGAGTGCACAACATGCGCCATTCCGAGGACTCGCAGCCACTCAAAGTACCTGCAGTCGCATCTCCAGAGCGACCGGTCGAGGCGACGCCAAGCAAAGCGACATCAAACGTACTTCCATCCATAGCCAGCCTATCGATGCAGGATCGCGAAGCTGGGCAGGATGTCGATCATTTCGGAAATCCCATGGAAGAGTCGGAGGTAGTCGAGGAACCAGACTTGGTTGACGACGACATAGCAGCCGAAGTTGAGCATGTCACAGCACCTTTGCTTGCTAATCCTGTTCGGACTCCATCGAAACCAGTTGCTGAATCGACAGGTCAAGATGCATTCGCCAAAAACAGCTCCGAAGAGCCGCCGGAAGAGCTCCTAAACGGCAAGCTGAAGCTAGAAGTCTTGGAGCTTGAACGTGTGCCGTTGTCAGTGGCTGTTCTGCGGAGAGCTTTCGACTGGTCGATACTGTCGACGCTGACGCTACTACATTGCAGCAACCACGAGCAGCTCTGGAAGGTCCTTCGCCGACAATACACTCCTCGCTCCTCTTTCCCTGGATCGCCATCACCGTCAAAAGCTTACAGAGCATCATACACACTTCGATCTGAATACCAGCTGAACCTCAAGCGGATACATACGAATACAGTTTCGCCTGCTTTGATCTCATTTCTGAAGGAAACGCTTGCGCCAAACAGTCTCGAGGTGCTCTTCCTCCAAGAAGGTCGTTCATATTCGTCAACAGTGACAGTAGACGCGATATATCGAGGACCGATGCGGAGACATAGATCGAGCTTGAAGAAGTTGATGATTGATAGTGGTGAAAAGGGTCCTGACGGACACACAACCACCAGCTCGAGGTGGCGTCGATGGATGCTCAACCGTGAAATACTCACGTTCATCACAAGTGGACGCATGAGTAGTTTGCGAGAGCTTGCAGTGTCCATCGACTACAAAGACTGGGTAAGGTGTTCACTCACCTGCTTGAGAGATGATGGCTAACATGAAAACAGCACCACTTCCTGCAGCGCCTTCCGTACATACCGCATATCCGCTCACTTTACATCCCCTTCATCGCGGATCATGCCCACGGCAGTAACATTGACCCCCGCGAACTAGCCTACCAGATCCTGGACATTGTACATCTACGCCCAGAAATTGAGCTTTGCTACATGGGTCTATCATCTAAATGTTTCGAGATCCTAGAGAACAGGCCATCGAATTACGACCTGCGGCATGATGGTGTGCATGCTGATGGCAGTGGCTCGGGTTATACCGCGCAGGATCCAATGATGTCTGACGATGAGAGCGAAGCTACGGAAGACGAAGACGATGACGATGCTGATGCTGATGATGGCGCCGTTGCTACCACCGGCGACGAAACGGAGAGCGAAGCAAGCGATGACAACGACATCGAGAGCGACAACGAGTCATTCATGCAAGAGTCGCACAAAGGCCCCAAGCTGCGCGTACGAGAGATTTTGTTTTATGAAGAGCGCGTCGAGGCGTTTAGGCGACGACATGGCGTTCTCAGGCCATGATGACGTGACGGCGTCGTATATATGCTGGACATTCAAGGGCATCAAATGGGACTAGGTACGGGTGGACCATGGCGTTTTTTATCAGGGATATCCTTCTGCCAAATGGGCATGATTTGGGACAGGCATGGTGTTGAGGGATGTCCAGCGATCGGATTCGTTATTTTATGTAGTATTATATTAGGAATGAACGCTGCGTGGGTGCAGGTATCAATGCAAACGCTATAGAGTAGGCAGATAGTCTTCGGGTTCTCGGTGATTCTTGGTGAGGTTCAGTCTTCTATCTATGAAGGGTCCACTTCTCGGTGATGGAGGGGCACGTGAGCTCGCGTTCGCGTTTTGTCCAACCTCGAGGTGAGCGCGACCCACGACCTGATCGCAAACAAACAGCCTTACCTCCAGAGACGTCGAAACGAGACCACATGCACCTCGACCGCATCAATTCTCGGGTGTAACTATGTAAATTCGGTCTGCTACACTAGACGAGCTCCCACCTACCCACAGCAAGACAATCGTATAACGTCGCGAAGCGGGGCTCCGCCGCACCTCCGCCATGGACCACTCAACCCTAGTCTTCGCATCTGTCTTCCCCGTCCTCTCGCTCTCGCATACGACGCCTACACCAATCGCGACCCCAGATTTGGGCTATACAGCGCCAGGCACCTCCTTCGGCAGTCCGTACGCTGGCAAGAACATCGAAGGATATGGCCAGAACCAACACCGAGCAGTCAAGCGCAGCCAAGCATGGAGCTGCGCAACACGATTCTTGAGCTTGCCGAAGGACATTTCGATCGTTCCGCGGCTACATAGAACGAGGGATGTCGAAGAGGCGCTGAGCTACTTGCTCGTGGGCAAGGGAAAGAGCGAGGATAGCAAGGAAGAGAGCCTAGTGGAGTGGTACACGAATGAGTGCCGATTACACTTTGCAAACCACGTCAGAAGCGGGTTCGAACAACTCTGGGGCAAGGAAGTGCAGCTCCAACATGCCTGGGATGTGCTGGACGAGACGCAGCGCGCGTTTGAACAGGTGCAGAACTTCTACCTGGAGCCGTTTAATGAGCATCTCCTGCCGTTCTTGCAGAATGACGGGAGTACGTCGACGATAAGACCGAGTAGGCCTACGCAGGTGGAGGAGTCGGGGTCGTCGGAGGCTGCGAGCGAGAAGTTTTTGAGAGACTTGCATGCTGTGTTTGCGCATTGTTTGCCGGCGCAGCGCTATTCGAAGACGCTGAGCTATGTCTTGTATGATGCCGGCTGTAGGCTTTATCGCGTGTATACACGGCATGATGGCGTGCAGCCGTCTTCGACACCTGAAGTAACGACAGAATTTCGGAAACGCATGGCCGCGCTGCTTCAAGGGCTGGAGCGCGTCGGTCTCGGCGGCGACAGAGCGCAGAAAGCGTTTGCGCATGCCATGAACAAGCTGCTCGACTCGTACATGACCAGCCACTACCTCAAGGTCGACTGGTACTCGAAACAGTCGATTGTACCGCACATGAGATTGTGGATCGAGAAGGGGTTCTGTCCGCTTGTCGAGCTGGTGTTGGAGTGTCTGCGGTGCGAGCAGAGTACCGTCTTACCCACCGAAGTGACATCATGGCAAGAAATGGCCCTAAACAGACTTGGCAGAGCTCGAGTCGACAACCTTTTCGACTTCGTTATGAATTGGGATAAGAGCTTGGGTGCTGTGCTTGATATCAAAGAGTACTTGAAAGTGCCCGGCGCAAAGCAACATCTCACTTCAAGCTTCTCACAGCAAATTTCTAGGCGCTTGTTGCATCCTGGGGCGACGACAACGTATATCTTGAATATGTACATTTCGATTATTCGTTCGTTTCATGTGCTGGAGCCAAAGGGCGTGCTGCTGGAACGTGTGGCGAGACCGATTAGACGGTATTTGAAAGAGCGGGAAGATACAGCGAGAATCATCATTTCAAGCCTTCTCACGGATCTCAGTGATGAGGCTGGCACGAAGTTCTCCTTGAACAGCGAGTTATCATATGAGATTGCATGCGAGATGGCTAAGCCGTTCGCAAACTATGGCCAGGATATGGATGAGGAGCTCAACTGGAATGACATGAATTGGCAACCACTGCCCACGGATGCGTCACCAGACTACAAGAAGTCAAAGGTGGAGGATGTCATATGGTTCTTGTTGACACTTTGGGAGCGCGAAGATTTGATCAATGAGCTGAAGAATATCTATGGAGATCATCTACTCAGATGCACAGATCCAGAGTACGAGAAGGAGATTCGATTGCTGGAGCTGGTCAAAGTACGGCTTGGTGACGATAAGCTACAAGCTTGTGAAGTTATGCTTCGCGATGTGCTCGATTCCAAGCGCATCAACGCTTCCATCCGAGCAGCCAGCACAACATCATCCGCCTTCCAAACACCAGACACCCGCAACAGGAATACACAGACGCCAGAAGTCCTCGGACCACGAACACCTCGCCGACGTCGGCCTGCACCACCAGCACCTCCCGCTGGCCCACCAGCCCCAACTCTCAACGCCCAAATCCTCTCATCCTTCTTCTGGCCCTCCCTCCGCGACGACACCTTCCTCGTCCCCTCACAAATCGCCACGCTCCAAAAAGACTACGAATCGCGCTTCGAGCGCATCAAAGGCATGCGCAAACTCCGCTGGATGCACGCCCTTGGCACTTCCTCCATCACCCTCACCTTCGACGACCGCACCGAAGACTTCGACCATCTAACCCCCTGGCAAGTCAGCGTCGTGCATGCCTTCCAACCCCAACCCGGCGAGGAGCACATTGCGCGCAAAAAGAAAGGCGGCGAGGGCATCAGTCGAAATGTTGCGCAGCTCGAAGATATCCTGCAAATGGACGACACGCTCATCCGCCAGGCCCTCGCGTTCTGGACGGGCAAATCCGTCCTGCGCTCCATCGCGCCCGATACATACGCCGTCATCGAATCCCTCCCGAGTAAATCCGCACAAGCAAACGCGGATTCTAGCGCGGCCGCCGCCGCGGAGGAATTCGCTGCTATCCAAGCTGCGACCACGACGGTCAAGAGTCAAGCTGATCTACTCAACGAGAAGAAGGACGTGTATAAAGCGTTTATTCTGGGTATGTTGACGAATCAGGGGAATATGCCGGTGCCGCGCATTCTCATGATGATGCGCATGATGGTGCAGGGCGGGTTCCCGTTTGGGGCGGAAGAGGTGCGGGAGGTGCTGGTCGAGATGGAAGGGCTGGGCAAGGTTGTGGGGTTTGGGGGGGACGTTTGGGGGGTTAAGAAGTAGAGTTTTATCTTGTCAAGATGATAAGAGATGCGGTCGTGAATTGATATCCATGTATGTTACGACTTCAGCTTCGAGGATTTCTGTCCAGGCGCTGTTTCCAATGTAGTGGAGTTAGTCTCCCAACAGTGTCTGCTCCTTGCCATGCCTGCCGTATAGTCTCGTCATTTGCACTACCGACTTGATCGACGAGCCGAGTTTGCTTCAATGCCCATAGTCTTTCTTCCCTACCTGATGCAATATCCAACCAACTCCTCTAAATACGAACGAACTATAGGGCGTTCTCGTCCGATCTGCCATCAAATGAGGTCCTGGTTTAGACGTGGAGTCGCGCGCATTCGTGTACACAAGGCCCGTTACGCGTACGGCTCGATACGTCTGCTTTGCAGAAACACAAAACGTGAATTAAGTCTATAGAGCGCTAAGAGCACTTTTGCGTTGCATTTATCCTCGACGGATGGTGTGGTTTTGTGAGGAGTGAGGATTAGTGTGTAGAAGTGGTACCAGTCTCGCTTTCTTTGCACTTTACCGGCCTTTGTTATTTCTTGCTATATACACTGTCCAATGTGGATGATTTTCTGACGTAGCTTTCGCCTGTCTAACTAGCTAGTGTTATTCGCAGATAATTCCTAGTTGAGCTTCGCCCGTCCAACCAGTGTTATCTGCAGATGATGTCTTGTGAGCCTGTTTCAATCCCTTTCTGTGTGTTGTCTGCCTTTTGGGAGACACTCTAGGCTCCATTTTGAACTTGATACCTAGGCGCTTAGCTGTTCCTCAGCTTCAAGCTCCAGGTTCTGGCGCGAGACATATAGATCGGGTCTTGATTTTAGTTTCTCTGCTCTCTTGGTGCTCGCTCGATGTTCCATCTTCTTCGACTTGCGTTCCCGGTGATCTTCACGTGCAACGCAATCTTCAGCTTAATATCTTTCCCGCCGTCGCTTTTCCGCCTGCAAGCTCGTGTCTCTCCATGCAATGCATAGTCCGTTCTTCTCCTCCCCTTTGACCGCGCAAACCCCCTCGCGACCGTGAAACTCGACAAACGCGGTTAGAGACAGCTACCAGTACTTGGTCGCGATCGTGCACGTGCTGTTTGTCTTTGGAATACTCGCTGCTGTAGAATTTGTTCATGTTAACAAACATCTCGCCATGACTCGTGGGCACGGTTGGAAATGAAGTCGCGCAGGAAATCGCGCGAGCATTGCTGTATAGCGCCCCGTGGGTTGGCGCTCAGAGTGCGTATCTGGCGGGTGTGTGATGGACTCTGGGTATGGCAGCAAAAGCCGTTTGCCTCTCGGCATTTTTTCGAGTAGGTCTGGCAGTACCATCGGAACTGCTGGACGTTACTTGAAGACATGCTGGCGGCTGGCCATTTTGAGGTTCCGAGCCACGCACGTCAAGCGTGCGACTCTGCTCTTGCCAACCTTCGATCCTACTCTGTCCTTCCAAAACCAACATCAGAGAAACAGTATACCCAAAATTTCGCTGATTTGTCATTGTCCCATACTGCTCCATGCTTTTTCTCGAATGGTTACCAGCAATTATGTCCCCACTCGAGGGCCCTACGCGCAGCAAGGCTACACAAGAGGTGGCTGAGCAAATCCTTCGGCTTCTGTTCTCTTTTTACCTACTTTTACTTCGCTTCGCTTCATGAGCGCCACATCATCCGCCAATCAGGGGTTCATTTCTCAGAACTACTGCAATATTCTCAATGCTCTTCAAATTCCAAATGAAGAAAATTGCGCGATAGAAAGAGGGGGATGGGTTCGTCGAAGACCTCCTAAGGCGACGCCTGACGAAGAAGAGAACGACTCCGCTGTTGCGCCGCCTGCGTAGGATTTAGAGACGAAATCATCGGCGCACGGCAGGCTTTGCAAGAGGTGTCAAATTTTTCAGGAGAAAATGTCCCATGAGTTCACAGAGCTGGTGAAACTAGCGTCTCTGGATCCAGAATGCCAATATTGCCAGCAATTCCGCAACATCTTCGAGCTAGACAAGCATCTGAATGGCCTCGTGCATTTCACTCTATGTCGAGGAAAGTCTTTGTTCGGAGAGAAATCTTGGCCTGAGCCTTTTTCCTATCTCGAAATTCAACTCGGGGTCTACGACACACGGCCATATATCTATTTCTTCCCTCTTGAAGTAACGTGGTTATCAACAGTCTATCCTGTGGGAATGTACATCAAGTCAAGTCTTCCAGATTTTGACGATTTCAAAACAGTACTGCACAATTGCTGTGCAAATCACATATCGACTTGCACCCTTTCTCCACCTGACCTAAGTTTACTGCAACTCATAGATTGCAAAAACCGTCGGATCATTCCAGCCCCCCTAGACCAGCGCTATATTTGTTTGAGCTATGTCTGGGGTTATCAAGCTGATGGACTACCTACCTTTCACAGATCATTGCTAGATACCGTCCCTAAAACCGTGGAGGACGCCATGTTCGTTGCAATACAGCTCGGCATCCCTTTTCTATGAGTCGACAGATATTGTATAGATCAAAGAAAGCCACAGGAAAGGCACAACATCATCCGAAATATGGACAAAATATACCACGGCGCTGAGCTTACCATAATCTCCGCCGTGGGAGAGGATCCTCGTCATGGTCTACCCGGTGTCCAAGGAACACCTCGCAAACCCCAGTATCAGTTGCAGTTCGGGAATGAGATCTATCATGCCGCAAAACCGGGCCGAGAAGAATTGCAAAGTCAAAATGGGCTTCTAGAGGCTGGGGTGTATAGCCCTATGAGATATACTTGTAGAGAGACACTGACATTACTCCAAAGGACTTACCAAGAAATGCTCCTGTCTTGACGAAGTTTGGTTTTTACGGAGACTCAGATTTACTTCCAGTGCATGATTGAGACAAGCATTGAAAGTATATCTCCTGGCTTGACCTTTGCCTCGACGAGTACTCTTCCATCCGCTGCTTGTGTATCGAACGTAAGTAAAACCTTCGAGTATTTGTACAGCGTATTCCCACATGGTGATGTGGAACGCCATGTCGATCACCTCAATGATCGCTTGCATGAATACTACCAGCGACAACTCTCTTTCGGTACCGATGCGATCGACGTGTTTCTGGGCATCATGAGCTTCTACCATGCATCAAACTCGACGGCAACAAAACTCACGCAGTTTTATGGCGTAGTTTTTGATTATAGAGACGCCTCAGACCCTGATTTACCGCGAGCGTCATTCCTCCACGGTCTTCTCTGGTCGACCAAAATCCCCCAAAACACTCCATATGTGGTACCACACACTTTTCCATCATGGACTTGGGCTTCGGTCAAGGCATCGCAACCTGCAGAGGCTCTAGGTGAATTGGTTCTACCACATACCATGCGGCAACGTGAGTATGGCATGTACCGAGAAATAGAAGTCCGAATTTGGCATCGAGTCAGCGGCTCAAGCCAAATAGCAGATTTTCCGAACTACGAGGACGACTACAAACACTTCATGCCGTGGATAGACATCGCGACCTGGACACGACCATATAAGGTCACACGACTCAACCCACGTTCGGGTATAGTTTCGCAATACTCTAATCCTTCTACGATAGAAAATCGTTTGGCTTCGGGGGCAGCGAAAGTGATGATACATGACCCTCTGGCTTTGGAGAAAGCAGAGGTGCACGCAATTTGCTTGAAGGTCACTGACTCGTACGAGTTCGACCTGGTTGGCGTCTCAGGCTTGCTTGTCGTCGAGACCGAACTAGGATTGTACCGGCGAGTGGCGATGTTTCAGTGGGATTTGGATTTGCGTAACTCCGAGCTGGGAAATGAAATTCGGGAGGAAGTTCAACGGGCTCTCGGACTAGACGGTCGCATCGGGGATGAGGGCAGAGAGAAGGGCAAGTCGCATGTGTATGATTGGGTCAACAGAAAGAATGCCATGAAGCGTTTGAAAGAAGGTGGGTACATTGGGCCGCAGGTGTTGGGGAGGCTTTCGGAGGAGCCATGGCAGAGGCGGACGATAGGTTTGATCTAGGAGTCTCCAGTACGATCTGCCACTCCTGTAGGTACAACTGATTTACACCAAACCTAATTACTCGCGTGGCCGCTGCTTTGCGTGATGCGTGAACAGTCTCTGCACCATGCCAAGCTCAGCATACTCTTGGTCGTGGATACGCCATCGGCTAGAGATATCTCCAAGACATTGGAATGGGGCATCAACGAAAAGCTACTTAACTGTAGACTAAAATGGGACCAGCGGAGTCTAGAGCCTGGCAATGGGCTTGCTGAATGTACTTCAGCCGACGGAACGCTTACCACTACGAAGGTGGCGGCATCCTTCCCTACAAGTCTACTTGTACGAAGGAGCTGGTTTTGGGTGATGCACCGATGTTGGTGCACTGACCACCAGAGCTGGTGCATCACCCAAAACCAGCTCCTTCGTACTCAGTACAACCTGTTGTACTATCACAGTCAGTGGAGGCTATAATTTCAGCGTCGAGGCGATACATGTAAGCCCTTTCTTTCTGCGACGCGTTGGACTATTCACGTTGCGGTATCTCTTCGTTCCGACGCCGACTGAACTCGATGTCGTGGTCAGACCAGTTGGGTCTGCTTCACCGAGCTTTGAACGTTTGTATTATATTTGTCTACCAGATAAATTCTTTCACATACGACCATAGGGCGTTGAATACAAGGCTTCCCGTCCGTTCAGCCATATTTAAGCAGCGCACCGGCGGATTAGTAGTTAAATGGGCGATCATTAGCGAATCCCCGCTGTTGTATGTTTTTGCCATTTTTTTGGTCTTGCATGAATGAGCAACAGTGGCAGCGAGGAGAAATAAATTCATGTAGCAAGGGTGAAGATTGGATTAGTTTTTAGCAAGGAAGACTTGATCGTTGGCGGCTGTGCAGCAAGGGGAATCGCTATCATAGCTGCACGCAGAGCCTCTGTTGCAGGATTATCGATAAGTCATGCTCAACCTGACCCGAGACCAAAGCAACAAATCGAAACACGGTCTCTAGATCAGAGTCACCGGCTGCACTTTCCTCACTTCAAAGAACTCGTCATCCAGAAAAAGATCATGCTTCTCCCTTTTTGCCTTCGCATCTTTCAACATTGTATGACACGAAAGAAGCGGTCCACAGTACTCATACGCTTCGTCCTTTGGCCGTATGATAGCGGGTAAATGCAAGCCTTTCAATGCCCACGCACAGTCATCCTCTCCATGTGTCCGGCTCATGACATTAGTATCTGTATGCTTCAAGAGGCACATCAGAATGTCTCCTGTAGAAAGAACGCAGAATCTTGGATCCGCTAGGCGAAAGACCGCGTACAAGAACTCAGGGTCGCGGCAGGGCGTCTTGAAGATGATGTGCTTTTGAGTGATGCTCCCGCGGTTGAGGCCATCGAGAGCTTCCAGAGGAATACCTTCGCAGACCTCCCGGTAGCGTTGAAGAATGTCTTGCATGCTGTCGAAATTTCTGAAGCTGGAAGGAAGCATGGTATGGACATCTAGTTGTGCATTCAGCCAGGACTTGAAGATTTCGCTCTTGGGCTTGCCGGTAATTTGAGTCGCCTTCTCGAACAACGTATCATCCAAGTATTTGAGATGCTCGCCCGTCCTTTCGCCGGGACAATCCGTGCAGCTACACTTGAGAACTTTTCCAATGAAAGTGCCCTGTAAGGTAAGACGACGCCCATCGTCAGAAAAGGAATAGGTCCTTTTGCCTCTGGACACAGTGGTTTGTGTGACAAACCGAGATGTAAGACTTTCCGCATGGCCTACCCAGCTAGGGCAATCTGCAGATTCATGACCCTTACTTGATTCAATGATCTCCAAGTTACCAGTGCTCTCGATGATGTATCTCGTGTATGCCTGGGATACTTGCTCAACTGGTAGGCTGTAGTTGGGGAGCAGTGATCTAGGCAAGTCGTGCTGGCTAAAAAGGCCTAAGATGCCGTAGAATTGGTCTACTGGATTGGTGCACCGCCTGTTGGAAAAGTTCTGCAGAAGATGGCTCAGTCGCTCGCCTGGTGATAGGAGCGTCAAGCTTCCCTTGGGTTTGTGGTCACGTGGAAAACCGTGCCATTGCATCCGTGCCTGGTGTAAAGCCATCAGATTATTCGTTTGACTCACAGCGGCAAAGGTGAGGGCTTTCGAGTGCTCGTTCATTGAATGGACCTCCCGCGATAACCGTAACACTGCAGCAAGTACATGCTGTAAGTCCAATACAAAGTGCCCAAGAAGTGCGATTGGTTCTCTAGGGTTCAAGACGTACTCTTGAATAATCCAAACTCTTTGGAAGTAAGGTTGAGTGAGGAGACTGGCCAACTGTTGCAAGAACTTATTGAAGAATGTATGTGTGTGTTGTGATGAAATTTGGCTGGAGAACTGTGCATACTGCTGGTGCATCATGTCAATTGTAGGGCCAGGCTCAAGCACAAACCCCATCGCTCGTAGTCGGGCCAGCGTGTTCTCTAGGATCATTTGGCGCTGATACTCAGCAAACTGCTCTATCAAAGGCGTGTCCGGAGGTCTTATTGTGTCGTGTGAAGTGGGCTGCTTGAAGGAATCTTGTACTGAATAATTCAAGGCTCGCTTCAATTCTCGCAGATCAGAGTCTTCGCTGAAGATATTTGATGGCAACCCTATCCAGATCCATACCCGGCTCGCCATTGAATATATATCACCCATCCGAGGTACCTGTTCGTTCCTCTCGCTCATATCGTTCTGGTTGATGCAAATGGCGTCGACCCAAAATTGCATGGGCTTGCTAGCGGGCCCACTCACTTTGCCTCCGGATGACCCGGCTACCGCTTGAACAATTTCTGTGGTATAGAGTGTTCTGTAATTAACATGCTCATGATACAACAAAAAATTTGTGTCGTTTTGGCGCGCAGTTTCCAAGAAGTCGTAGAGGTTCTGCGTTACGTCCAGTTGTTGGCCATTCACAATAATGGTTTTCTTGTTTGTCGGATCGCCCCAGACGTATGACAGCACATGAAAGTCGAGTCCATCAGTAAGCGGCACTTGCTCCATGGTAAGTTCGAGCTTCCCATCCTGAATTGCAGGATCGATGGTGATCAATCGAATATTGGGGCCTTCGAGTGGATTATAGCGAAGAGCTTGCATCTCAGCGGCTTTTCGCGCACATTCTTCGTTACCGTAGTCACCATCCTCAGGGTCTGCGGATTTTGAGATATCGGGATTGGGTGGGTCATCTACCGGCCGCTGTTCAAAGGCAATGGTTGATTGTCTTCGCTGAAATTGTGACTCGTTGCCTGCTGCGCTTGTGTCCATGATGAGTGAGAGTCGTGCCGACGCTGAATCGCTTTGATAAAAACCTAACACAAACTTCGTAACTAGCTTATATCGTGTGCGTGTGCTAATCCTGATATAGAGTGCGAACAAGAAGACTCAGACCGCAGTCTGTGGTCGAAAGCGCTGACAATTCGCGATGCAGGGTGAGGCTAGGTCACAACGCAGGTGCTGTCCACAAACACAGTAAGCTGTTGTAGGTTTGGTGGCGCCACTGAGAATACCAGAGGAATCTCTTGGAAAAGGGAGTATAATTGGATGTTGAGCAAGGATTAAATTTCAAGTTCCGTCAGCTTCATTGCTGAAAGAAAGGAGGGAGAAGAGACTGAGATGCACAGTCGTGGACTTTATCTTACTGCTGACCAGGAGGGCGTAGGCAGCCATCTTGCGTACGTATGCAGCCTTGCAGAACAACGTAAGCGACATCTACAGCCCGTGTCCAGGGCTGTGGTATGCATCCGACCGTTGTAGGTGTTGAAAGTGCAAAAATGAGAATTCTCAGCATGCGTGCCGTGTTGATGGACATAAAACTTGAAGGGTGGGTTTACCGCGCAGCAATGAAACGTTTAGGCTATAACTAAGAAGTGCTGCGAACGATCATCAGCTGCACAAAGCTGAGAAGGCTGACACAAGAACATACCTGCGGTTAAAAGTACCGAGCACAGTGTAAAACTTTATCTAAGAAGAACATCAACCTGACGCACTTCAGCTTCTTTTCCAAAACTTTGTTACGTGCTAATAGTATTTTCAGTCTATCCAGACGCATGGGAAGAGAGCGCTCGCTCTCCAATGGTGGTTTGACTTTTAACAGAGCGCGCACGAATTATTGCTACACCTGATGGCATAAGCTACAAACACCAGTTCTAAGCGAGTTACACGGTGCAGACACTCGTACGAACCGCTCATTATCTCTACCTATCAAACCCACCAGCATTCGAAACCGCATCCCATCCCAACAACCCCACCGCCTGGCGCCAGAGTTACACAAGCCTTTCCACACTCGTTACACAAGCCCCTAAACACCCTTAGTACCACACGATTCGGCCCGCAAGACAGTGTAGCATCGGAAAGCGCGTGATGCTGCGGACCTGCGGATCGTCACGCGTTGCACTTGTTTCAAGAGGGGGGGTTGAGTCAGGAGGGTATTTAGTGGGGGTGAGAGTCATGACGTGTGGGATTGATGAGGGGGGGTTTGTACGATGGGAGCAGGTTGTAGTGAGGCAGGTTGTCACGGATGTGAGGACATGTGAATGCTCGTTGTTAATAAGTTGGCATCGATCAAGGCTGCAACACGATCGCGATTATGGAAGCTACAACTACGCTTTTCGAAGATTTTCTCGTCGCATCGTCCACAGACTTGACCTGGGATTGCAATGTTGTCATTCGACTCGTCGCATCCAGACCCCTCAGCCAAACGTACATGTACAACTGTAACACGCCCAACGCAAACGCTGCACCCTATCCCTTCTAGCCGTCGCACAACGCCGACATCCTCCGCTCTGCAAGGCACCCAGACCAAGTGCTTTTCTATACCATGTCTTGGTAACGATAAGCGAGATGAGATACGCGAGAGTACGAGTTGGCGGTCTGGATGACCGAGTAAAGGTCACCGCTCGTGGGAGAACGCGTGGTATTGGGATATCCAGCTACTCAATGACCAACACATTCTCTGTGATATGTCTCGCAGCCTCCGCATTCCCACTGATAGCATAGATACTCTGAATCGCAAACGCAGCTTCGAACTTGAAATCTTCATGGTCCCAGTTTCCATCCGAGCATTGATCCGCAGCTTCCTGCTTGACGCGCTCGCTCATCGCGATGCAGCGCTCATATGCAGGCAAAGCATGAGTCACGAGACCGAGCCCGTGCCATATCCGTGCGAAGTTGAATTCCGCTTCTTGGCAGTGTATGGCGACGTTGTCCTTCGTGCGGAGCTCGTAGTAGCGGTTGACGAACGCGAGGCCTTGTTGGATCTGGTACTGGCGATTTTCTGAGAGGCGTTTCATCGCGTGCTGGATGTACGCGATGCCAATACTGAGATTGAGAATGGGATCGTCGGGCGTGATGGCAAAGGCGCGGAAGTAGTAGTTTAGTGCAGCCATGTATGACCCACCGCACTGGAGTACATGAGCGTAAAGGGCGAAGAGCGCTGGGTCATGGTCTACAACAAACTTGACGTCCTCTCTGTTGACCGAGTTTTGGAAGCCGCCGGCGTTGTCCTTGCGATCGCGGAAGTTGTACCATATGCGTTGTTCTTCGGTGAGGAGCGCAAAGTCCATGGTTTTGATGTAACGCATGAGGATCTTGTGGGATGGGCCGGTTGAGTAGCCTTCCGGGATTGTGCAGAGGCGATTGACGCAGCTGTAGAGGCGCAATAGGTCGGTGCCGAATGGATGCTCCTTGAGTAGCCAGCGCACTGCGGACGACGCTTGATTCGAGTTGTCCACAGCGAGGGCGCACACCAAGCGACAGATTTGGAGCTGATGCCGATACTCATCTGAACGCCAGACGAGGTTCGACTGTAGAGCAATATCTAACGTACTGAAGCAACGCTCGTCGTCATCTTCGCGTGCGAGTATGATGGCATAGCGACCGAAAGCTTCAATCCACTTGTCAAAGTGTACGCCCCAGAAATCCGTTGGAGGGTTTTCGGGCCTCTCGATCAGTTCTGGGTCTGTGGCACCATCCTCAACATTGTTCGCAGCAACGGCGAGAACCATGAGTGCAGACTCCTTCCATAGCTCATGGTCGCCCGTTCGCCTAAAGTACGAGATGAAGTCCTCCTTCCTGCTGGCGTAGAATATGTCGAATGTTGAAAATTCTTCAATGAGCTCTCGTGTAATCGACAACAGCGCAGTGATGGCAGCTTCATCTCCATTCTCCGCAGCATCTGAGATCTCGTCGAGTTTCTTGAAACTCGCTACTGTCTCTCTGTGCTGTTTCCGGGCAGTCTGTAGTTCTTCGGCATGATTTTTAGCCAGTGTGTCAAGCCTTTGTCTGAACAACCTCTGATCAATGGCCTTGAGAGGCACACTGGTACCTTCAATGGTGGTCGGCTTCGCCACAGATGCAGGCTGACCTCCACCCTCAGTCGGGAAGGGCAAGAAAGTCTGGGCTTTGGCTTTGGTAGTCTTCGCTCTCTTTGTGCGAAACAAGCCTTGATTCGGACGTTCACTGAGTGGACCAAGAGAAGGAAGCTCTTTGTCGGCGCCCTCATTCGCGGAATCCTCATCTGCTTCTCCTCTGCCAGTAGCCTTCTTGGAAAGCTTTCGCTGCCTCCTGGCAGTACTTTTCCGCGCACGATTGTTGCCGCGAGCTTTCCTTTTTGCCGCAAGATACTCATCCCTCATGTCATCGTATGCCTTGAAGCCCAATGCTCGCAGTCTGTGGGCATATTTGTTCCTGTAGAGTATTTCGGCTCGTTGAACGGCTTCTGCCAGCATACCCTGTCGTTCGAAGAATACTGCAAGCTTGACGAGGTCGTCGACTGACTCGGCGTTCCAGTCCTTGAACATCGGTATCATTTCTTCTGCTCGTTCAGGTTGACCGAGATTCTTGAAGCAGGTAAAGATGCCGAGGTTGCTCAGTAAACTAAGTTCCTCGGAGTTGACGTTGTACAGAGGCTCGTAAAAGCGCAAGGCATCCTTGTCGTGACCAGTGGCGTGTAATGCATCACCAATGACGCGGAAAAGATCCTCGTAATCCCATACGAGCGCGTCGGCGCCGTGATCGTCTGGCTCGAGCATTTCGAAGTGACGCATAGCTTCCTGAAAATCTCCAGCGCTCCTCCGCAAGCGGAACATGCCCATCTTCACCCTGATCTCCAGTGGTAGAGTTTGCCCATTCGTGGCACTCTGTGTCTTGCGCTTGAATTGAGGGACAGCTACCCGCCTCGGCTCGTCATCGACGTCGAATTCGCGGTCATCTGCTTGGTCATCCCAGAACGTCTCCTTGGCTCTGCCCTGTTTCCACCGCGCCAGGGCCTTCAGTCGTGATAATGCATACTCATACTGTCTGTCTCTATCAAGCAGGTCCAGGTATATATTGATCATCTCCCAGTCAAACTCGCTGCTGTTGGACTTCCTATCCATAAAGTAGTCGATAGCATCTTCAAACACGTTCAAGAGCCTTTTCATATGCAGTCTCGTCTGGCGTTTTGTCGACGTTCCCATCATCGCCATAATCTTCAGAACCTCCGTATCTGGTGCCTCGTCCTTCTCCTTGCGTAGTTTGATCATCTTGAGACCCTGTTTAATACATTTGGAGGCGTGTCCGAGGCTAGCTTCGATCTCGAGTATACTGCTTCGGGCTCCGTAGTCATTCTGGTTCAGAAGGATGACCTGCGTCAAACATCTCAGAGTCAGAGCCGTTTTGGCCTCTTCTGTGTACTCAGGATAGGTTGCTTCATCCAATTTGTTGACCCGACCAATGATGACGTGCCAAAGATCGGGGTCACGCTTCGTTGGAGCTCCAATAATGAGCGAGTCAATCGACTTAACCTCTTCGCCCATCATCCTGTAGATCTCGGATGCAATATTGTGGACTTCGAAGATTTCCGGATTCATCTGTATAGCTCTCTGGGCGTACTCGAGTGCCAGGGGCAAGTCCTGCGCAGCGAACCTCTCGTTGGCCTTTCTTTGCAGTTCCCTAAATTCTTCACCTGGATCGGCAACCTTACGAGGTCCTTGACGCCCACCTTTAGCTCCTCGACCTCGACCTCGGCCTCGTCCGCGGTTGGATTTCCCTCTGCCTCGTGTAGAATTAGATCCTCTGTGTCCACCTCGTCCTCGGCTTTGAGAGCTTCCTCGCCCACCAAGGATACCTGTCACAGTAGCGCCCCTAGCAGCAGGCTTTCCTCTCTTCCTCTGGACCGGCTCCTCGCCATCGTCAAAATCTACTTCCAACTCCATTTCGTCAGGGTCACCCTGATCGTGTTCTGCGTCTTCTTCAGAGTAGTCTTTGTCCACCTCGGAGTTGTCTCTCTCTTCGAGCTCACGCATCGACTCTTCAAAAGTTAGCTCGTCGTGATCGTCGTCATCAGAGCTATCGTCGAAGTCACGATCAAGATAAGTACCACCATAGTCGCCAGGCAAAGCGGGATAGGCGTCCTCATCATTTCGACCCGGAGCTGGGATGTAACCTTCATGGACTACGGGACCACTGGTGACGAAAGGAGCTCCACTGAAATTCTCTGGAACAGCTCCATTGGTGAATGGAATTTGTGGCAGCTGCAAATCCTCAACTGCACTCAGAGGAATGAGTGGCGTGAAGGCAGCTTGGGTTGGCTGCTGATATGCCTGATGCTGAGGCGCAAACTGTCCCGGAGGAAATTGAACTGGAAATTGCTGCCGCTGGACTTGCTCCTGTGGCCTGACTGGATTCTGCGGCGCACCACTGAAAGTACCTGAGACAGGTACAAAGCGTTTGCCATTGGGCGGTTGTGGCGCGGATTGCCACTGATGATAAAAGCCATTTTGCGAGTTCATGCTGGCTGTATCTACTGCGCCGTATTAGTTGCTGCATTTGTTAGCGGTGGATCATAACTGCAAGTGGTGATTGCTGGTCGGTGGACGCGATGCCGAAAATATGGGTCAAGTTAGCGCGCTTTTCGCGAAGTCCCGTGCGTTGTGGGGTCTGCCGAATCCGAGTCTGACGGCTCCATCCCAGCACTTTCCTGTTACAATTATCAGAATAGATCAACATCGCGATATTGACCGCAATCACGATTCTTCAGATGTGCCCTGTGACCTTGCATATTGCCAGCTCGACTCTCTGCGTCGTCTCGCAGGAAGATGCTCAACTCTCGAACCGAGATGAAACTAACGGCACGCTACCATGGTTCTCTAACTCATTAGGCTGTACCCCTTCGCCTCCTCGGGCACGCTATCAATTGTCGCAGAGTCGAGTAGTGGATCATGTGGTAAATCTTTTATTAGGTGTAGGGGTAGAAATAACCCGAGCCGGGTATTGCATGAGTAGGTATATTGTTTGGCATTCCTCGTTTCCTTTGGTCGCGTGAACGTACCGATTCATCCAGTGCTGCTCCATACAAGTTCAGACAACATCGCAGGTGATTCACTTTTGCGACCACAGCACCATGCGTTTACAAAGTCTTGCTTGGGGCGCGTTGTTGTGCCGGCCTATGTTAGTGCTCAGTATACCATCCCTGCATGGAGCGCAAATTTCGATAAGAGTCGAAGAAGAAAAAACGACGAAGCCAGTCACCAATTCCGTGATTCTGGCTTACACAAGCGACGGCACAGATCGGGTTCGGCATGCTGAGCTTCCTATACACCAGCAAATATCTTCTGGTACAGCTTTCATATCGAGTACGTTGACCACCGACTAATGCTCTGCTCAGGTGTCGACCTACCAACCCATCCGGACTCAATACGAATAGAAACAATGTTAAACGACAAAGGAGGATTTATATCCCTAGAAGCGTTGGATCAAGTCATGTGCCGGGTCATACCACGATTGAGCACCGAAGAAAAAGCATCGCTAGAAGCCGCAGGAATGGAGAAGGTTTGGCCATGGTTCAAGATAGGGGATGAGACAGTGTCGTTCAGCAAGTCGTCTTCACGCTGGTTCCTCGCAGGCAGATCAATAAAAAGTTATGAGTGTCGATGACACATGAAATGTAACAATAGCCTCTTAATATTAATCGAACAGTGCAATGGGGGATCGTGAAAGCCTTCAAGCTGTTGGCATCTTGAGGATACCCAGCGTAGTATTGAGCCGCCTGTTCGATATACAGAGACGCTGTAAGATCAATAGCGCTCAACAGCTGTATGTTGAACTAGATGGATTTGGGGTATAGTAAAAGGTGCACACAGGCGCGGAATATAATGTAACGGAACCAGTCCAATGGTCACATGCCATGCTGTGTTCAAAATTGGGCTTCTTGAAAAGATTAATGGCCGCAGTCTTCAGTCCCAAACGCCAAGCAATGCAACTCTGATCAAGATCACACCCGATCGTCTCCTTCGTTCAGGTTCGCCATTTCGTACTCGCCCGCTCCGTCTCTCCCTCTTCCCCTGCCTCGACCTCTTGATTCTCCAACACCATCATCCTCCGCTGGCTGTGGATTTGCAGCGGCCTTGTTTCCGCCAAAATTGATGGGTTTCAGCTCGCGCCACTGGCATGCCCATGTACCAACAGATATCATGACGGTCGCGCTACACATTTGGAGCATCCACCACAGGAGGTTGGCCGGGACCGCATGCGAGTATAACGAGGTTGTGATGAGGTGGATGAAGTGTATGGTGAGGGCGAAGTCGAGCACTAGTTTCGATCGCGCAATAAAAAGAACAATAAAAATGACACTGTCACAGGTTAGTTTCGCGCATGAAGTGTCTTTGAAAGTATGCTTGCCATATGAGACTGTTAAGCACCCATACCAGCCCCAGGGTCCAGCCAACTGTGGTATCGCCGCGCAGACTGCGCCAGTTGAATAATAGATCCGTACTGACTTCCTTGCCGGCTACGATGGCGGTGAAGACAATAAGCACTGCGGCGCATGCATAGTAGGCCAGTTGTAGAAGCACAATCTGGGTGAGGATGCGGGTCGGGGAGAGGTCCGCGAGGGCGCCGGGTCGAGGAGGACGGCGTCTGCGCGCCATGATTGTATGCTATGAGCGGGACATAGAGAAGGGGTGTCGTTGTCTGGGATATGGAATGTGAATGGGTTGCCTGGAGTAGTTCACGGAGTTGTGATGCACTTCGGCGAAACGTAAGCCCCGACATCATAGCTCCAGCTGTCGTGCGCCAAGCTCCATCTTGAAATCATTGCCATCATCGCAGATTTGCCAACGACGACCTCGAACCACACCACAAGGTTTTCTAGCGCGCGCATATTGCAGTACGATTCCCCTACGATATACGATAATTGTGGAAGGCACCACCGGATACTGCTGACCCCAGTCACAGCTCAATTCGCCTCACCTGGATTCCCTACCTCGAACATCCACACATCACATCTCAAATATGGGCTGGTTTTCCTCAAGCCCAAAGGACGAGGGAGGGCCAGCAAAGACTTCTGGCGGCGCATTCGAACAGCCCAATCGATCGAACCGGAAACAATGCTACGCAGCACGCGACGCCTTTTTCGAGTGCCTCGACAAGAACAATGTCTTGGACAGCATAAACACAAAATCGGGCAGAGAGAAGGCACAGACATTTTGTGGTCAGCTGGATCAAGACTTCGAGAAGAACTGTGCACATAGTTGGGTGAGTCAAGTCGGTTATTTCTGACAGCGGGGTGACTCGAATCGTGAATGTTGCGAATCCCAGTCTACCGGGATATACTTGGCAAACATGAGGGGATCGACAAGGAGCTGGTGAACGCAATACGAGGCTCAACAGCAGTTGCGTGTACGTTCACGCTGGTGTATGCGCAAGCTGCCTATGGGTCCTTGTCCTTCCCCTCATGCGAACCAGAAACCAGGGTGTTGGACGCAATGGCACTGGTGGACACTGATTTGCATTCACGAGCGGGATCTACCTTGTCACCACCACACTTTCGGGGTGAGCGTCCGGCTGACTAGTCACAGGTTGAGTACTTCAAGAAGCAGCGGGTGGTCAACTACCAAAGAGAGCAGACCATCAAGCGGATAGAGTCCCAAGGCGGCGAGATCGTCGCACCGCAGCTTCCCCTTCCGGGCCAGAAGTAAACGCAGACTTGAGCGAATCCAGTAATGCCCTTTTCACGAATCCTGTACATTATGTATACTACAGTACATTAGACTGCAAGCCAGCGACTCGGTGGCGGGCTGCAAATGCAAGATTAGCGCCTTGCAAACAAAGTTTGGCGCGCATCCACACCCCTCCTCCCCCTCAGCAGTTCGCAAGTGTAAACGTAGGTGTTCATCCGGCGTATTCCACCGCGCACACACAACACGCCTCCATACGAAGTTGGACCTGACCTGATCATGATTCTGCACAATTTGCTGCGAATGTAATAGTCCAGCAGGGGCCCAGTAATCATGGTGCATAATGTCGTCACTAGCGCTTTTGCGCAAACAACTCGTGTGCAGGATCAGGAACAGGAACAACCGGAGAAGGGCAACATCGACCACCTTGCATGTCCTCACAAAGTGAAAGCAAGGACCGAGGCAAACAACGGAGCTTTTCTGTCGAATCACGCATGCTGGGTGCCTCGCAGTAAGGCCGTCAGGGCTGACCCCAGCGCCTTCTTCTTGCAGGGCTCCGAGGAGGTTGTGTCACGTAACACTGAGCATGAGACACACCGCACATGCCGGCAATTCCATTCAACCTATCTGTGCCGCGTTGGATGTAATTCTCCTGTGCTCGCCCGTTTTACTGTTTCAAGACGCGCGCCTGGGCAGTACAGGATTTTTTGCTTTTTTTTCTTCGCCAATCCGTCATCGAGTCGTGGAGAACTATGCCCAGGCGAACCATGCGGGACGAGAAGGGAAACCCGATCGAACAAGCCTCCAGGGCCTCGAACCTTGTTCCTTTTTTTCCTTCATACCCACCTTTTTTGCTGAAAAAGTCCTGACAAATGTTTGACCGCGGGACTCGCGATAGCGCCTGATGGTTACCAAATGCTTGTGACGGTGTAGGAATACTGATTGGCTGGTGCGTTGCAGCAAGGCGCAAGTCGCAGATAGCCGAGACGTCTTAATGAGATCTATGGTAGCGTGCTACCGGTAGTGGCCCCCACATGCGCCACTGACAGCATGCATCCTGATGCGACCCCACCTTCGGAATAATAGGCAAGTGTCTGTGTGTGTGCGTGTGTGCGTGTGTGCGTGTGTGTCTGTGTCTGTGTTCTCATGATTCATTTCACCAGCCGTACTTGGTGGGAAACAGCGTCTGGGGATCGAATTCTTTCTGGAAGACTTCGAAATCCGGCGCGCATCCTTTCAGCGGCGTGCCGACCATGCTGCTGTCGATGGCGAAGACGACGTCTTGGAATGCGCCGTGGAACTCCTCTTCTTCAAACAGTAGCTTTCTCCACATCCGCGCTACCTCTGTGGCCGGGTTGCGGAAAATTGGCCCTAGCCCGAACGCCCCCAACACGAGGTTCCTGTGCCCGCAGTACGAGGCAATTCGAAGAACGGCCCGCATCTTCTCCTTCATCAGCTCCTTCTCTTGCGCGAACGAGTACTTTGTGCCCGACTCGTCCAGCTTGGGCCGGCGCACTGGCGCAACAGAGATGACGGGCAGCGAAGCAATCTCGTTGAACGCAGCATAATCCTGTTCGGGGCCACCTCGAAAAACAACTGTGTGAACCGTTAGAGATGGGCGGCACGTGGATGCCCGGGCTGTTTCAGCTTACAAACTTGCGGAGAGTAGATGCCGCCTTTCTGGGGTATCGGGTAGAAGTTTTCCTCGCGTCCCATTTGGGCATTCCAGGGCATGGTGAGTGCGTGAACGAGGTTGCTCCTCCGCGCGAAGCACTCTTCCGGTGCCATCAGCCCTGACTCCCAGTCTCCCCCAGCCCGCTTCTCGTTGGCCACGTTTACCACCGGTATTCGTCTACAGTCTGGATCTGAGTTGGCTAGGCTCTGGTACCAGCCCAGAGCATAGGTCACCGGGTCACCTTCCATGACGGCAACTCTTGTCCGTTGTGACGACCGCTTGTCGACGTTGATCCGTATTTGTGCTGCGTCCGGGTACAGATATGATGTTTTGGCTTCCCTGATATAGTTCTTCCAGATATATGGCATCCACACTCTTTTTGCCTCGGCAGCTATCTCCGACGGCTTGGGTCTTGAAGGCGCCATGACAGGCGCGAACGGCGCAAGTAGAAAGTGAATGCAAGAGTCAGGTGAGCGACTGTCTATAATGTCTAAAGCGAAGCAATCCAGAATCGAAAGTGAGAAAGAGTGGAGGAGCGGCTGGCACGTTTGAGAGCTGGGGCCCCGGCCGGTAAAAGGGCAGTATATCACTTGCTCAGGTGTTCAAGGGCGTGATAAAGCAACTAAAATATAGACTCAGATCGAGCCGCGTACTAGCTTGGCTCCATGTTCGATGCGCCGAGCACAGAAGCGGTATACTTCTGCGCAGAGCAAGCTTCCCGTGCTTCCTACAGGGTTTCGGGCATCGTAGCTGCACGCCGTACTAACGCTTGAGTCGTGACCATGTGCAATTTAGGGTAGGCACAGGGCTACAGTTACCCGGAAACAGCCGCGCGCTGTGTCTGGTGGCTTCCCCTGGTGTGTGGAGGCAAATGTCAAGTCCCAAGATCGCAACGCTGCCAGGGACCCGCAGCCACAAAAGGACGTGTGGGAGCTGAGTTTGCTGGAGCAGGGGTGGTGGTTGCCAGGATCGATCGTCCAGACCTCTAGGCGATCTGCATAGACCGTATCGGTGAAAGCATCTCAAAAGAGATCTGGCGGCGCCCACCAGCTCTCCCGATGATGACAGCTGCCTCTGAGATCCTGCACATGTAGCGTTGAAGCGGTAGCGTCGGCACTACGATCCGGGATGCAGGGTAAATGCACCAGTTCCTGTGATCGGATGGAAGGCTGGCTGTTCGAAGAGCGAGACTCTTCACCGCCGCAGAGTCGTACACAGCGGCACTACGTAGCGAGCATATCCGCAGCAGCCGATGCAGTAACGAGTCCACGGTTTGCATCCGCTTTTGTACGTTGTCAGGGACCAGGGTTGCGCAGCAGTCCAGATGTGGCGCTCGAATCGGTGTGCATTTTGAATGTGGAGAGGCAGAAGGCCTGCCGGACCAATGGGAGAGCCAGACGAACCCAGGCGGGCCACCGTCCCATTGCTGCTGTGATACGCGATTTAGATCTGGTGCATAGGTCAGGCCAGGATCTCAGCGTTTCAGAGTGTTCAGCAAGGGCTTGATGTGTGTTACCCTAGACGACATGACGACGGATGCCGAGTGCCTTCAATTTTGAGAGTAGGCGGTGATAGTGGCCCGTGCACCGCCTTCTGTCAAAGTTTCATCACGACCGTTGATATCGTGCTACCTCGAGTTTCAACCCACGCTGCGCAGTGGCCGACTCAGCCGTGCCGATTCGCGTAAATGACCTGGATGCTGCACATTCGAAGGACCGCATTTCGTCCTTCCTTACTGCGTCGCAGCTGGGGAACGTCTGCCGCAGCCGCCCAAGCGACGTCGCCATGTCATTATCGTTGCAGCTCAACATTCTGCCCGAACAATATAGCTGAACTGCTGAGACCGTCCCCCTCACAGATATCATCTGCGCGGCCAAGTGCGTCAGACGGTGGTCAATCCCTGACGGTCAACGGCTATGTACGCACTGTACGCAAGCAGAAACGCATAGCATTCGCTGCTATTGGCGATGGCTCGACACTGCAGACGGTGCAAGCTGTCCTGCCCCCTCAGCTAGCAGAAGGGTCAGTTGAACACCCCAGTGCAATCTGTACTCTGCTGACGTGTCAATGACCAGGCTTTCAACTGGCGTTGCAGTAACAGTCAGTGGCAAGTGGACACCATCACAAGGCCAGGGACAATCTCACGAGCTTCAAGTAGATGACGTCCACATTCTAGGAGAAAACGACGCTACGGTATGTTATTGTCAACCGTCACGGCCCATGTCGGATTTGTTTCTGAGATGCTCGAGTGCAGGCCTCTCCCATTCAGAAGAAGTACCAAACCGCCGAGTATCTTCGAACAGTTCCCCATCTGCGACCTCGGCTTCCACTTAATGCTCTCGTTCTTCGCCTGCGATCTTTAGTTACAGCTCAAGTGACTAGCCATTTTGCCAGGCAAGACTTTGTCCAATGCCACCCTCCAATAATCACGTCTTCCGACTGCGAAGGCGCTGGAGAGGTGTTCACCGTTGCACCATATGCAGCATCCACGTCGACACTCGAGCCCGCCAACCAGGCCAAAGAGCGCGAGGACCATTTCTTTGGTTCTCCAAAGTACCTGACGGTTTCAAGTCAGCTACACCTAGAGGCACTAGCCCAGTCTGTGAACAAGGTCTGGGCTCTATCGCCGACGTTTCGCGCAGAAAAGAGCGATACAGCACGTCATCTGAGCGAATTCTACATGCTTGAAGCAGAACTGGCGTTTGTGGATGACCTCCAAGTTGTCATGAATGTCGTTGAGGACCTGTTGCGCGCTGTTGCAACCGAATTGCAGTCTTCAGTCATTGGGCAAGAGTTACTCGAGAGCCGAGCACGAGATCAGGGCACCGATTCTGCTTCCTTGTCGCGTGATGCACTTGCACAACGCTGGCAGGGTCTCATAGATGGACCATGGCCTCGAATCACGTACGAAGCCGCGTTACAACATCTCAACGATGCTGTGAAGCAAGGCAAGGCAGCATTTGAATTCGCACCGGGGCATGAAGATGGTCTTCAGACAGAGCACGAGCGCTATCTGGCTGAAAGCCTCGGACACAGTGGACCTATCTTTGTGACTGACTATCCGCGCAACATCAAGCCGTTCTACATGGCGCCATCAGCTGACTCGCAAGTCGAGGGACAGACCCCATCAACGGTCGCATGTTTCGACCTGCTCGTGCCAGAGCTCTGCGAGTTGGTCGGAGGCTCCATGCGTGAGCATCGGCTCCCCGAGCTTTTGAAGTCGATGCAAGAACATGGGCTCCCAACACCAGGCATGGACGAGAGCGAGTCAGAGGTAGCACGCGGCTCTTTGCAGTGGTACGTCGATCTACGACGATATGGAAGCGTGCCGCACGGGGGGTTTGGCCTTGGGTTCGACCGTCTTCTGTGTTATCTCTCTGGCGTATCCAACATCCGGGATGTCGTCAGCTTCCCACGCTGGCACAAGCGGTGCGACTGCTAGCGAGCGACCCGTGGCAGTGCGGGTTCCTGCACGTCGGTTGCGACAGCCGCAGGTCGACGTAAAGTGATCAAATCGCGCAAAAGACATTGCCCCGGGGATCGTATGGATGTCGTGTGGTGGGGGCCTCTCAGCAGTTGTACTTGTAAGATAGCAAAGCAACTGTAATCTACTTCCCACTTTGTGTAATCACCTAGGATAGGAATCGACGAGGGTGTCTGAAGCTATACACAGTGCTTTACGGTCGCAATCGAAGCCTAGCAATACTGTGCTTCCACCCTGGTCGCTTTACTTCGTACTTGGTTGAGAGCCTGCAGTACGATGGAATCACTGGGCACTAGCCCGTTGGACTTCGAGTCAGGCGCTGCGTTGTCTTCAGACTGCTGTATAAGCACACATTTCTAGACCCCAATCCTTCAGCGGCACGTGGCATGGGCTGGCAACAAATTCTGCGATCGCGATGTGTTTCCCGTCTCGTTCTGTCGTTTTCCTGAAATATTACAAATTGTCTTGATGTTTGCAAGAAAAGGCGGCGTGGGCGGGGAACGAAACACGGAGATGATCAGATAAGATATCTTCACCGAATTTGTGCATGCGTTCCCCTCAACGCTCCGGGAGGCACTTCTCCGGTCCGAGCCACGGTGCAATGAAGAAAGTGTCTCCGCGGCTGCAAAACATAATGACAGTAGGCGATTTAGCAAACGGGATGGCCTTGAAAGTGCGCTGCCGAATAGAGCAAATGACAGCATCAGGAGCGCGATGCAGATGACAATAATGGCTACCGATGCGCTCATGATGCAGGCAGGAACGTGCTCCGGCATCGCTGCTAACGCGACGACTACGTAGGTAAATTGATGGTGCGGGCTCTCATAGCTGCGCTGCTCATGACGGCGACGGCGCCTCGGCGCTCGGTTCCAAACTAGTCCAATATGCATTGCTGCGAAAAGTAACTCCAACTCCAAACCCGCCCCATTGACGTCCCATCACTGCCACGGCACGCGCAACACGTGCCCTCGATCGCCGGCACCCGTCCTGTCTCTGCACAGCTTCAATCGCAACCCTGGACTCAGCAGCGGCAACTCCTGGCCGCCTCATGGCCACCCATGATCGTCCGGCGGTTCCCCTCGAAGAAGAACACGAGTACAGCTCCGCTACACCGCGAATTCTGCAGGAAACAGGTCGCTGACTATCGCACCAGCTATGAAGCTCTCCCGCCAAACTTTTCCCTCACCGCGAACATGCTCGCAGGCGCGTTCGCGGGTATCGCCGTATGCTCCGGTCTCGCTGTACACGTAGACAACAGATGTTAACCCACTGACAGGAGCACTCGGTGATGTACCCGGTCGATCTCCTGAAGGTATGCAGCTGCGGCGACAGCCATTGATCTGTCTCAGGCAAAGCGCTGACTCCCGGAAGACCAGGATCCAGATTATCAATCCCTCGCCGGGCGCCATGTACAGCGGCATATCCAACGCCATGGTCACCATCTCGCGCGTGGAAGGCTTCCGGACGTTATGGCGCGGCATCTCGAGTGTTATAATGGGCGCAGGTCGGTATATCAGGCTCCATGGCACTGCAGCAAGGCACTGACAGTGCGACAGGACCCGCGCACGCCGTCTACTTCGCATCCTACGAAGCCACAAAACACGCCCTAGGCGGAAACGAGGGCGGCAGCGAAGAACACCACCCTCTTGCAGCAGGTGCGTAGGATCAATGATCTAACCACTCGAGCTTGTCGCTAACTGGAGCTAGCTGCCAGCGGCGCGGCCGCGACCATCTCAAGCGATGCGTTGATGAATCCCTTTGACGGTAGGTTTCGCACTCCGCGAGCGCCAGCAGCACTGAAGGCAACCAGTTATTAAGCAGCGGATGCAAATGCACGGCTCCATCTACAAGTCGGTACCCCACTGCGCGCGGGAGGTGTTCCGCACTGAGGGCATTGGCGCATTCTACGTCTCATACCCGACCACACTGTGCATGACCGTGCCCTTCACCGCACTACAATTCATGGCATACGAATCCATGTCCAAGGTCATGAACCCCACCGGACGCTACGACCCCTACACACATTGTTTCGCCGGAGGAATCGCTGGTGGTTTTGCCGCAGGGCTTACCACGCCTCTGGACGTCATCAAGACATTGCTGCAAACGCGAGGAAATGCTGCGGACGCCGAGCTCCGGAACGTGTCTGGACTGTGGCAGGCGGCCAAGATTATTCACCAAAGAGAAGGATACGGAGGCTATTTCCGCGGACTGAAGCCCCGAATTATCACCACGATGCCCAGCACGGCCATTTGCTGGTGAGTGCAGAGCAGGCTGTAATTATGAGATAAATCTGACATGACCAGGTCCGCATACGAAATGGCCAAGGCCTTTTTTATTCGTCGGAGCACCGACCCGTCCACATCCATATAACATCAACTATCCTTCCCATTCGGCAATCCAGCCTCCGCCTCGCAAGGCCGCTCGACAGGACGATTTGTGCATACCTACTGTGACGATACATAACGCGACTTTGGGAACGAGAGTCGGACCACCACGCTTTTTCAACATCTAGAGCCAGGCTCGGTGTCGCATTTCGAGTAGCCAGGTCGACCAAAAGTGATCTTGCGGAGCCATCCAGTTTCTTGGCATAGGCATAGAGGCATTATCGGATTCTGCCACTGGACGGATTGGACCATGTGGCGGCGTATGGATTTTTTGAAGCCAGTTTTGAGCGCATATTTCTGGTCAGCGCAGATACACCTGTACCATAGGAGACTTGTTGCGTGAGCGATAGCGACTTTTATGTTATGAGCAGAAGATACATAGTCCTGGAGGTGCGTAATCGATAAATGATCGCCCTAGCTTAGCCTCAGCCCATCCCGCACTTGCACATGCACTCATCTCATGATCCTTGAGACAATCCTTAGCAGTTGGAAGTGTTAGAACATGTGATATATTGCTCAGGTTGGCATAGTAAGGGATCAAGGATACACAGGGCGATCCTCTGGGTGACAAGCTTTAATACCTAGCAGTGCCGCGCGCGTTGGGCTGGCTCAAAGTTTCCCAGCGCTGGCCGACAACTACGTCACACATCGGCGCGACCACCCAAGCCCGGCGCATACGACGCACTGAGCCTCAAACACTAGATTGTGACCTCCATGACCGCATTCTCGCGATTCCACAACACATGCCGTAATTTTCGACTCTCGCGACCGAAGACGATATCGCAATGCGAGCGAACACGACCCAGAAAGCCTACGATGAGGCTTTCCTAGCCTGCTCCACTGCCGTATACTTTGAAGGACAGGTGAGTCTGATCTCTGAACACGGCGAGAAGGACTGTAAGGCGGACGAGACTGACACTGCATGTTGCAGCACAACGAGAAGGAAGCTTTGCGATCGTGGAAGACGGCCCTCGACCACATCTACTACCACAATGCCCGACGCAACCCAACCTCGTACCGACCCACATCCTCGACCGAGAAGGCTCTCTTTGAGTCGCTGAGGCAGCTCGAACTGCAATGCAAGGAGCGCGTGGATTTACTGGAGGCACTGGAAAAGAGTCGCAAAGATTCCAAGGAGAGTCTCGTCTCACCATCACCTACGCCCGATGCCAACGCTCCAACCCCGCCCCCGCACGGCTACCCACTGGATTCGAGTAGTTCAGATGCTACCTCTGGCTGGCTTGGAGGAGGCTCTATACCTCCCATGGATTATAGTGACCTTGGAAGGCCACCGCCCCTCCCTCTTCGACCGGCCATGGCTCCGCGCAAGAGCTCCGGTACCGGCTCGATACGTGACAACGAACTGACCAAGACTGCGAGCGCATCTACGCTTGCACCCGGAACCACTGGCGAGAAGAAGTCGCGTACACCGTCGCCAGAGAAGAAGGGTAGAATGCTACGGACGTTAAGGCCGGGGAGGGAGGGCAAGGCAGCTTCGAAGATGCCCAGTTCGCTGCGGTCGCGACCTGAGGCGTCAAAGGCTGCTACTCAAGCGTGGGGATTTGGAACAGCACCATCGTCGAGCAGGCCAGGCTTGGGTCTTCCTACCGCTTCTACAGCCTCGATCAATGCAGCAACATCAAGCAGACCGAGTCTTGGCCTACCAACCCATTCCGCAGCGTCACTGAGTGCCGCATCAGCCCGCTCTTCAATGGAAAAGGCGGATAAGCCAAGTGCGCAGTCGGCATATGCAGAGTCGCCGCAACCGCAGCAACCACAGGCACCATTTTACTTCAAGGCGGGTGAGGGCTCAAATGCCACCGCGTATTCTGTCCCGCCACTTAACAATGGAAGCCGTTCAGAGCCTGGGAAGGTACCTACTCTCCAACGGAAGGCACCTCCAATTCCGCGGAAGTCAGTAGAGCTTGGTCGGGTTTCGGGCAACCAGAACAATCCTGCGCCATTGCCTCCTATCTCAATGCCGTCTTACCGCAAGGAATATAATACCCCCATGAATAAGGTGGATGCGCGTGTTGTGGCAAAGACTGCTGCAGCAAGATCACGCATTGAGATGGACAACGAAAGATTCGCACCCCCACAGAGTTCTGCGCCAACGCATCGTGCGGTACCACAGTCGATGAACAATACAAGGTCACGCAACACTCGCGGTCGGGATAATCCAGAGCCTGTGGCACTGGAAGATGGGTCAGAGGAGGAGCAACGGTCGCGTATGCCTCCGCCACGTAAGGGAAGAGCTAGGAGCGACTCGATACGTGCAGACTTACCCCCAAAGCCGTCTTCAGAGACCACCAACTCGGACAAAGAAGAGGAGGAGGAGGAGGAGTCAGACGAATGGAAGAGGCGGACAGACGAGATTATGCGAAACCTGCCACGAGGCGTCGACAAGCAAGCAGCCCAGCAGATCCTTAACGAAATAGTGATTCAAGGAGATGAGGTGCACTGGGACGATGTGGCTGGTTTGGAGATTGCAAAGTCGGCACTGAAAGAGACGGTAGTATACCCGTTCCTGAGGCCGGATTTGTTCATGGGCCTGCGAGAGCCGGCACGCGGTATGCTGTTGTTCGGACCTCCGGGTACTGGAAAAACGATGCTGGCGAGAGCTGTTGCAACGGAGTCGAAGTCGACGTTCTTCGCGATATCAGCGAGCAGTCTTACGTCGAAATTTCTTGGCGAGTCAGAGAAACTTGTTCGTGCACTGTTCCAGCTTGCGAAAATGTTGGCACCCTCGATCATTTTCGTCGACGAGATCGATTCGCTTTTGTCGTCACGTTCTGGGTCTGGGGAACATGAGGCAACGCGCCGTATCAAGACCGAGTTCCTCATACAATGGTCGGATCTGCAGAAAGCGGCTGCTGGGAGGGACATGAGTGATAAAGAGAAGGAGAAGGGTGATGCGACCAGAGTGCTCGTACTTGCTGCTACGAATCTTCCATGGGCTATTGATGAGGCAGCGAGGCGAAGATTCGTCCGAAGACAATACATTCCGTTGCCTGAGGATTGGGTGCGGAAGAAGCAGATTCAGACTCTACTCAGCCACCAGAAGCATGAGCTGGGTGAGGGGGATATGGATCACCTAGTGAGGCTCACTGAGAGTAAGTTTGACCATCCGACTTTCCATGGGGCGAGACGCACTGACTAACAACCTCACAGGCTTCTCCGGCTCTGATATCACCGCACTTGCCAAGGACGCTGCAATGGGACCCCTGCGCTCGCTGGGCGAGAAGCTGCTGTCCATGACGATGGATCAAATACGACCCATACAATTCAAAGACTTCCAGGCCAGCTTGCAGACGATCAGACCGTCCGTGAGTAAAGAGGGACTGAAGCAGTTCGAGGACTGGTCGCGCGAGTTTGGTGAGCGTGGAGGATAAGTAGATGTGACACTACATTGAGTAAACAATGAGCAATGGGACACATAGCATGCTTCCAATGATGATACATAACCAATCAGATGATTCTCGTCTACTATCAAAGTTCGCCGGTGGGTGGGTGGCTCCTTCCTCCTCCGCACCCGCGTGGCTAGCGTGCTTCAACAGAAAGTATCTCACCTCACCTCATCGTAGCACCAAACTTCTTCACATCATCTCTCCGCACCATTTGAACACTCGCGAGGCGATAGACGCCATGGCACCACGCAAGAAGACTGAGGAGAAGGCGTCGGCGAACGAGGCAGCGGATATGGTTCTGCATTACTTGCGTAAGTCACTCACTTCGGACGCGTCGAGGAAGCGTGATTGATGTCGGCGTGCTGACAGTAAACAGGCAAGCAAAATCGACCATACTCGGCGATTGATGTTTCTGCGAATCTGCATAATAAGGTTACGAAAGGTATGCGTTGATGAGGTCGTGGAAATACGCCACACCATCTCTCCAATACTCAACCCGCCCATCCACTGACACCACCATCACAGCCGCCGCAGCAAAAGTCCTCAAAGACCTCCATGAGCAGAAGCAGATCGAAGGCCGCCCAGCTGGTAAGTTACCCTCCTACTCACATCTGACCATCCACTAACACACGCCAGGCAAGCAGATAGTCTACCACGCCATCCAAGTAAACTACCACCACCCACATCACCCATCATCTCACTAACCTCCCCCAAAGGACCCCTCCGACTCCTGTACGCCCGAACAACTCTCCGCCCTCGAATCCCTCACCACCGACCTCCGCAACAAAACCGTGCACCTAACCAGCACTGCCAAGATCCTACGCTCCTCCCTCTCCTCCCTCAACTCCTCGCTCAGCACCGCTGACCTCGTGTCCAACGTGCACGCGCTCGAGGCCGAGAAGGCGGAAATCTTGATGCGCTTGCAGAGTTTGAAAGAGGGCAAGGCGAAGAAAGTGACGAAAGAGCAGCGCGAGGAGGTGGAGCGGGAATGGAAGAGGGCGGTGGCCGTGGCGAAGAGGAGGGAGAGAGTGTGTAGGGAGGTTTGGGGGTATATTGAGGATCAGGTGCCGGATAAGGAGGCGCGGGGGGAGTTGAGGGAGGGGTTGGGATTGGATGAGTAGGGTATGTGACGTGGTGAGAGGAGGTATTGTAGGATGTGGTGCGAGATGCTATGGTGATGGGGGATGAAGACATGTTCAATGATTTCACGAGCAAGATGATGGACGGAGCAAAGTGTTGCGAAGTGCTTCAAGCCCATATTATGTCATATACCTGCATCCAATCTTCCAATCCAATGCAAAAAAAACTCATCTTGTCCATGCATCCGTGGAAATCCAACATAGCCCAAACGCCGCCATATGCAAAACATCGAAGAAATGCCACCGCTCAAGAACGCTGATACGAAAAACTCTCCTCCAACCCCTCTCTCACATCCCGCGAGAGAGTCTCCTCTTCGCCCTCCTCATCCACCGCCACAAACGCCTCGTCCCTTAGCCTACTCAATTCCTCAAGTTTCCTTGCTAGCGCCGACCCCTCCTCGCGGCCGCGCTCGACGTTGACGAACAACATGATTGGAAACGGCAGCCCGACGAGGACGGCCAGGAACCAAAACGCCTGGAATCTCATATCAGTGTACATTCAACCTCGCGTTTAGGAATTGTGCAGGGCAACATACCGGCCTAATCTCCCCGCAGCGATCCGTAATCGCGCCGACAATCGCGGGTCCAAAAACACTACTCCCCTTATCCGTAATGGCATACAGCGCGTAAAACTGCGCCTCATAACCCCTGGGAATGAGCTCGCCGAATAAACTGCGACAATACGACGACAAGCCGCCGAGGACGAAGCCGTACACGGCGCCGAGCGGGTACATCTCCCACTGCTGCTGCAGCCCCAGATAGCCCAGGCGCTGCACAGCGGGAAGGTACCCGAGCAGGCCGTAGAGCGGGATTAATTCGAAGAGGAAGATGCAGCAGAGGATCGTCTGGACGGGGGTGAGGCGGCAGAAGGACGAGAGGCGCGACCAAGTGACAGCGCCGAGGACGCCGGAGAGGGTGGCGATGACGTTTATGAGGGCGAGCATGGCGTAGCTCATTCCCAGCGTTGTTTTTGCGAACAAGACTGCTGTGCCGGAGACGGTGGCTATGCTATCTGATAAAAGGAACCACGCGGTGAGGAAGAGGAGGACGTCTTTGAGGAGGCGCGCGTGCATGGCTGTGCGAGCGAGGGCTTTCCACGAGTACGTGAAATATGCGAGACCAGTGCGGAAATTGCTCGTTTGCGGCGCGAGATGTAAGGGAGGTCCGGGGCGTGGACGCAGCCAGCGCGCGGTGGGGATGGTGAAGAGGAACCACCACAGCCCGATGATGAAGAGGACGAGGCGTAGGCCAAAGTTGGAGGATTGGAAGAGGATGACGATGATGATGCCCATTGTTTGCACGAGCAGCGCGGCGATGTACCCGATTGCGATGCCGTAGGAGGAGATCTTGGTGGAGAGGGCGAGTTCTTGGGATGGGGCGGTCGAGGTCTTTACGCGTGGGGAGGTCAGAGAGGCGCGAGAGGGGAGGAGTGCGGTTGTTGCGTCTGCAGATTCATTCTCGCGCTGGGAGAGGTGGTTTGCCCATCGTGCTTCGTGCTCGACACGCTCTTGAGTGGGAGTTTGGGAGTCGTCTTCCTCGTCGCTTACGTAGGAGGTATCGGCGCTGGACTCTGGGTAGCGGACGGTTGGATGGAAGCGGACGAGCAGTGGGAGGAAGCTGTTCAGCAGTACGAAGCTTGCGCCGAAGCATGTGTTTGAGATGATTGCAAGCACTGCGCCGAGGAGGTAGACTTTGGGTACGACGGGGAGGAACAGCATGGTCGCTATACTGCCAACGAAGGCAAACCATAAAAGGAACGTCTTCCTGAATCTGCCGTGGTCTGCTGCGCCGCTCATGCTGATGATCAGGAGCGCCTGTATCAGCACCGAGATGCTGAACGTGTACATGGCGAAGCTGGCCGTGTTGATCTCAATGCCCAGGATGTGCACCACACATTGTCCCTTCTCTGGGCTCGGCCTCAAGAGTGCTTCAAAGGAGCTGGCAGAGAAGGAGGGTGTGATGGGCTTGGGGGCCCTGCATGGTGTGGTGCGGTCGGAAAGAAGGACGCCATTTTCGCGCGCAAGTTGTTCGAGGGTGACGGGAATGAAGCTGCCGATTCCACAGACTACGAAGACCTTGGAGTTGTTAGCCGAGGGTTGGGAGTGAAGCTATGGAAGCTGTCTAGCTACTGGCGCAACAACAGCCTAGGTTGCGCAGATAGACAAGGATACAATCGCATCTCGCGCGTATTGTAGCCTGACTAAGGTAGCATTTCTAAACAGTTTCGGGTGCAATTCTGCGAAGTCTGATCATCCTCTCCCATGGCAGGCAACGTGCAGTAGCTTGGACCCTGAGTGAAGCTTGCCAGGACGACGCGCACATGGTGCAGGTAGATGGAAAGGAATCGTGAAGCGCGAAGATTATGCCATGAACAGTGAAGAAAGAAGCTTTACCTCAGCAGCCCATCCGTACATGTAGAAGCCCGACAGCTCCTTGTTGCTGGTCAACCTAGTGTCTTCGCCCTCGTACTGCGGGGAGTCGGCGCTGGACTCCATATCGTAGCTGGGGTCGGACAGACTCTGCTCATCATCTGCCTCGTTGGATTGCGAAGAAAGCGGGATCGAGAGCTTCGAATTGTTGGAGTCGTCGGTCTGACCTCTCATGAGCTGGGGTCGGTACGGCTCGAAGTCGCCGATTCGAGGCACGCGCGGGACCATGGCGAGGAGGGAACGCTAATTGGGTGGGCATGTGCGTCACCGCTGAGACATGGCAGGCACACGGGGCGGCGAGGTCAGAGACGCTCGCGATGGCATTCAAAGGCGGCGGCCCCGGGAGTTCAGTCAAGTCAGGTGAAGAAGCTGGGGAAGCGCCGAGCAGCGAAGTGGAGAGTATGGGGGGTTAGGCCGTGTGGGTGGATAGGGTGCGATAGACTGATGGACATGGTGCATGACCTGCCTGGACATCTGATAATTGTCTAGTCGCGATTGAGGCAGGCCCATGATGGATGGGATTGCTGGGCATCATTCGGCCTTGAATCGATACATGCAACCGCAGTTACTGCTATCTCGGGAGTGCCGGCCGCTGTGTACCTGTGTCCCCGCTTGCACAATACTACACCTTGTATGTGTACCTAGCCCGGTTTCTAGCATGCAGAAGGTAGTTCCTATAGGCCTTTGCAACCATGTTCGAGTTGCAAGCTTGTTTTTTTAATTTGTAAAATGGAAATGCAAATGCTTGCCGGAGAAGAAACACCTGTGCACCTCCACATGAAGGTGTACACATGGGCCACGTGAGAGCCAGGTGCATGGCTAAACTGGGAAGCAACGATCCTGGGCCTGTATGACGCGATAGATCAGCAAACTTTGGAAGAAAGACCGAGCAAAAGTGAAATAATGTTCTGAAACATAAACCGAGACCCGGGACGTCTTCAAACAAACACATTTCAGCGATGGCGGCAAGCGGTCCCGTCGTGGCTACAGGCGGGCGTTTGTTAGCTGCAGGGCATCAGGCTTGGGCCGTGGGTCTCTCGCCAAGACTCGGCGTGCCTGACGCAGCTCCTTCCATTCCTCCACATCACCACCACAACCGCTGTCGCGCGCCTGCCCATCACCGCCTGGAGCGCATACGAACCGACACTCGAGCGCGATCCCGTCGCCGAACCCGCTGGCATCAAAATCCAACAATGCGATAAACGACCCATCGACTTTCTTTGACCCGCTCCTTCCGACCTGATCCTTTTCACCTGCGCTTGCCTTCCGTTCACGTCACTCGTTCCTCCGCCCTTACGCTCTTAATCAGCAACTCACCAACTTTACCGCGCGACTATAACCTTCGACTTTTACCACCAACGCCCCACCGCTCGCCGACACGCGCAACCACGACCACCTCGCGCGCAACACGCTGCTAAACCAAGAGACCCACTTCTCCTTCACAGGCGCATCAACCACAACGCTTTGGGAAACATTCACCATCACCGAAGCCACTCCGGAGAGGGCAGCGGCGAGCGCGTCGGTGGGCTGTAGGAAGGGGGTCGTACTATGCCAGGCAGACTCGTCATGAATCAAGACTCTGGCGCCGCTGCGGGTTTGGGCAATGCAGAAAACAAGAAGCGCAGCTTCGAGGGCAAAATGGTGAATGGAGAGCCCAGGACTGCGCCGGGCACGCCCACGGTCAACCGAGTGCCCTCCACAGGACCCGGCAGCGCACCGGCGGTCTCTGCACCGTTGGTTCCCACGCCTGACGCGCTTGCAGAACTGCCGCCCGAAATCGCGCACATCTCGCAGGTGCACTACCACCCGCTTTCTACGCTTCTGTTGCGCATATCACAGGAAACGTACAATGATCTCTCCGAAGCCCTCCAGGCTATGGCGCAGATGCCGCTCGCCCCCCAGACGAACGGTGTTATGATGAACGGAGCAGGAGCGCATCGCAACGCCCAAGAGAATGAAGAGGTAAATCGGCGAAAAAAGCTGCTTCTCATGAAGTTTGCACAAGACAACCGAGCCAAATTCATCAAACTGCTAGTACTCACAGAATGGGGCAAGAAGTCATCTGCCAACGTGGCCAGGCTTATCGATTTATACTCTTGGGCAACGGCGCAAAGGGAACACGTCGACTTCTTACCTGGCGCGATCGAGGCAATCAAAATCTACACCAATGCTGCTGCCGAGCGGAACCCAGATATCGCAACCGCAATCGAAATTCTGTCAACTGGCAAAGCGCCATGGATGCCATCCCTAGGCTACATTCCCCCAGAGCCGATATCGCCAGAGGAGGCTCTCAAACTCCTTCGATATGTCAATACTACCATGTCAATACGGCTAAATGTCCACGAATCTCTTCCACGGCACCTGCAGGACTGGCGGATAGAATCTGGGCGCACCACATTCGTCATGGGCAAAGAGCTGGAGTTTGATGTCATATCGTTTTCCGAAGACACTTCGGAACAATGGTGGCTTGTTGACCTACGATTGCTCTTTTCCCCGGCGCCGACGATTAAAGTAAACAGCCATTTCTTCGAACGCGTACAGATGCAGGCCAACGCAATCTCGCAAGAGAAGGGTCTCGTCGGCCTGTTCGACTTTTTCAACAACTTCGTACTTACGCATAAGATCTCCGTCCTTCGCTCACAGGCCCTAGCGCTTGTGAGGTCAGCGTGGGCAGGCTCACTAAAAGTTGAGAACGTCCACCGCGAGCTCGTGGTCTCGTACTGGACCGACCGGCCTACAAAAAAGAACTGGATTGAACTTGGTATTTCGAAAAACAATACTGGAAAAGGAAAGTCGTCATGGCGAGGGCAAGCTCTGCCATCTCTCAACATGCGCTGGTTCCGCCAAGGCGTGGAAGTGAAGGACTTCAAGATAGAACTTGACTGGCACAACTTATCACTCGAACGCATCATCAAGCGCATCATCGCGCGCCACGCTAGCGACATCTTACGATCGACCCATGAGAGCCTCAACCCGCAACTTGTTGCGCGATCAAGCTTGTCAGACTCTGAGCCGGCAGACTGCAAGCTTCAAGTGTCCTTGGGGACTAGCGGCAATGCGGTAACCTTGTCTCTAGAACCAGTTACTGGAAGCTACATCTTACAGCCCGCCACACATGTGACGGCGAGAGCGGAACATGCGTTCAATCAAGGCAGGGAGCCGAAGGTCATGGCTAACATATTGACTGAAGTCTTGGCACAGACTCTACACGAGCTTGTGCAGAAATATGCGCAACAGCTTGGATGGCACAACCTTAACCGACTAGCCCTCCCTTCAGATAGTATGAAATCTGCTGTGAAGTTGGCCGTCATCCGGTATGCCCTGTACACGCCACGGGGCTGGTCATCGACCTGGGCTTTGGGAAATGTGGTAGACGCTACTGGCAGTTCATGGTGGATCTTCGAAATCGGGAAGAATAGCACAGCCGTTGAGCATGCTGAGCAGATCAGAATGGACCGCCCGGATGGAAGCACACTGGCAATTACTCGCAGCACCTTGGCCAGTCTGGAGCGAGTAGCTGTGCAACTCCTGTCCGCTCGTATCACGATCCGGCAACTGGAGAAGGAGAAGAAGCAATACAGTCTACGGTATGAGCTCGGACAGCAAAAGACTACGGCTCAGACAGAACGCGTTACTAGAGGTCTGGTGCTACACGTGCATACGAACGACGTTTTGACATCGCCGCCTGGAGAACAGCCTTGGCTCGAGTCAAACCTTGCCATAATATGTCAGGGGTTCCGGACTGGGGATCGTACTATCTGGCACATTGTGGCAGGAAAGATGAAGATGTCTGTCGCTGCAGATATGCAAAAGCTGATGGCTGCTTCACCACAGAAAGGCTTCAAGTTTTCGGCTGATGGCAACTTCAGGATACTCCTGTCGACCCCCTTTGGACAAGATATTCTTGGCGACCTACGAGGACGACTACGAGATGTTAATCGCCTTCGTTCCTTTGCGACGACCCTCCAGAAGCGTGAGATGCGCCTGGGTTCCTCATCGCTACAGCGCGTAGAGTTCCAATACGGCCCTTCGTCGCATGTCGCCGCTGTCAGCTTTGGTGCGGAGAAGGAGATTGCTATCGAGATGTCGCACAAGAATCCACACCACCGTGTTCACAAGATGCTCACAGACATTGCCAACAGCCACAACCAGCAACTCCCGGGCATCTTCAGTGGTGACGCCAACGGTCTGGATCGCTTCTGCACTACGCTTTTGGTCACGCGCCCTTTGGTGACTGCGCTCCAAGCTCTCGATGCGAACAATGCCAACGTCAACGCACGAAATCCAGCTACCCACGTCCACTCCCTTTTCAAGTACAGGCTCGCCTACGAGAATCCGGTATGCACCTTCGACGTCCGTGTACAGCCAAAGGACGACAAGGTGTACTGGTTCATTGAAGACAACATGAAGAAGCACACTCCCGATCTACGACCAACGCCTGAAAGGAATCCAACGCACCAGAGGCTGGAGAATCTGCAGGAGAAGCTTAAGGAGTTCTTCTCGAGCAAGGGCGAGCGATGGTTCGGCACAAGGAACGGCCTTGTCGCAGATATCGACGGCGTAGGCGAAGCGCTCAGTAAACTCAACGAGTGCGTCTTGAGCTGTACCATGGAAGGCGGATACAAAGCTCCTCCCCCACTGGTACTTCCCGCTGCACAACCACAAGCACAGCAACCCCATGCGCAACAACCGCAAATGGCTGGCCAACAGCAGCAACAGCAGCAGCAGCAGCAGCAGCAGCAGCAAATAGCCAACCAACAACGACTGCAGCAACAAGCTCGCCAACAACAGGCTCAACAGCAAGGCCAGCGGAGACCGCCACAGCCAAATCAACAGCAAAACGGCCGACCGCAGATGCAGAACGGTCGACCACCGCAGCAGCCGCAGGGCAGGCCGAACGGTAGACCCGGTCAAGGACAGGATGTGATTACGATCGACTAGTAGTCGACTTATGCGTGGGTGGGCTATTCTTTTTTGTAGATTCGACCAGTTGGTCGAACTCTAAGCGTGCAAAATGTGTAATTTCTATCGAATATTTGATACTCTATCTGGCGGTTCTTTTTCATGTGTATTGTTCTTATTCGAAGGTAGACGAGCACCTAGGCTAGCAGATTGGGTGGGCATGGGTTGACTTAGAAGGTTGAAACGATATGGAATGACGAGTCGAGTCGAGAATCAAACATATATCTCAAACACTCCAAGGTCTACACTACCTACACCTTCACTTCCTCAACATCCCCACTCCGCGTCACAATTATATCCGCCAACTCCACCTCCCCATCCCCCTCCCCCCTCCCGCGATCAAACATGCGCCCAATCTCCTCCAAACTCAAATCCTTCGTCTCAGGCACCAAAAACCACACAAACGCAATAACCCCACACAGCACACCCACATAGACGAGATAATACCGCCACGCAATCTCCTGCAGCGCAATGGGGTTGACGAACTGGTTGAAACAGACGGCCACGGCCTGACTGACCCAGAACACGCTCGTGCCCTTTGTGCGGATGTGCGCGGGCCAGATCTCGTTGACGTAGAGAATGGGGATGGGCGTGAGGCCGATGACGTACCCGCCGAAGAAGAGGAAGAGCGAGATTATCACGGCGATGCCGTAGCGGGGTGTTGAGGTGGTGGTGTAGAGGTAGGAGAAGAGGGTGACGAGCAGCATGAATAAGAGCATGGTGGATGTGGATGTTAGGAAGAGGCGGCGGCGGCCGAAGACGTTGCTGAGCAAAGAGGATATGATGGCGATGACGAAGGTGTAGATTTGCAGAGAGCCGTTTATGGATTGTTGGGTTAGCGGGGAGGAGATGCCGATTGTGGCGAGGACGGGGGCAAGATAAAATGAAATGACGCCATTTCCGACCCATTGCGTGCTCACGCCGATGATGATGCTGATGAGCAGACGTCGGCGGTGGCCCGGGGTCGAGTAAAGTGTTGACCAAGGGGAAGTCAGGGGTTGGGATGAAGTCGAAGCAGCGAGATGTGCGATTTCAACCAACACGCCTATATCCTCCGGATTCCCATCCGCATGGTATTTGACCAGTATCGCCCTGGCCTCGTTCACGCGCGACCGGCGATAAAGCCACACAGGACTCTCGGGACACCAGTATATCAGCAGGACCTGCGCGGCCGCCCAGAAGGCTTGCACGGCGACAGGGATGCGCCAACTCCACTCGCTCGCGTGCATCTTGAGGCAGAAGAAACTCGTCCACGCGCAGGCGATGGCGCCCAGGAACCAACACGTGTTGAACAGCGCGCCGGCGACGCTGCGCTGCCGGGGGAGCGCGAGTTCAATGACGAGCGCCGCTGCGCTGATCGTGCTGAACATACTCGCAAACCCCACCCACATCCTGCACAGCAGGAAGGGGACGTAGCTCTTGCTCGCGACCTGGCCCGCGAAACCGGCGAGCATGGCTGCGTTTCCCAATTGGATAGCGCGGCGGCGGCCGAAGCGCTCGCTGACGAAGGGCGCGGGGAAGAAGGAGGCGATGCAGCCGATTGAGTGGGCAGAAGTGAGCAGGCCGAGTTGGAGGGGGGAGATGCGCATTGAGGAGGAGAAGAGGGGGTTGGAGAGCAGCGCGGAGATGAGCGAGGAGATGTAGCCGTTGGATATGGCGCCGAGGTAGCAGGATATAAGGAGGAAGTTTAGGGGGCGGAGATGCGGACGGGAGAGGGTCATGGTGAAGGATTGAAGAAAAGATGAAGGAGAATCTTAGGTTCGAAGCAGATCATGAAGAGAAAAGGACTCTAGAAACTTGGGAGATGCATCCACCGTGACAGTCATGATAAACATCATACCCCCTCGCCCATAAAACCCCTTCTTCGTACCACTTCGGCCCTACATTAGTCGTGTATGTAGCACATGATCGTACCTGTTGAAGCGGTGAGTCGCGGAAGCTAAACGTGAAGCCGAACGGATCCAGGGAAACATTCCGAGCGGTGGTGAGGTTGCAAAAGGCAACGATGTCCATGGCGGAACATGTCCCGAAAGCCGACACGAGTCTTTTAGGATCGTGCACGCAGGAACGATGGTCCGGTAGGGTGACGTCGAACGCACAGACCTCACGTACCCCCACTTACCGAATTCAGGGTCGCTGAAGGCTGGTGTAAATGGTCGTCGGACGTGGCAAGGACTCCGGAGGATTTTGCATTCTTCCGAGGATGTGTAAGAGGGGCAGGCGTGATAAGCTATCAGCTCATAGCTCCACTGCGGCTCATTGTTGCCGACATGGATGGTGCTTATCTCCGAATGTAAAGAGACGGGTATATTAATACTCATGTGCATGCTAGAGAGCAACGAGGAGTTGAATACTAGAGTCGTGAAAAGTCTGTGTGATTAGACCATCTGAAAACATGTCGGTAGTATTTTTGAGTACTGGCCCACCAACAGGTACTTCAACCCGACGTTTATCAGTACGCAACTAACTGAATCTCAAGTCGATGCCGAAGAATTGCGCTCTGTAGCAAAGACGTACGGTGTTGTTGTGGGCGAACAGGAAGAAGAGCACTACCGTCATTTATTGAATGGCCTGGATGCTACATCAGCAGCTATCGATGCTCTTCCAGCGTACATAGACCCTCGACTGCTTCCGGATGCAACAACGCTTCCTCGCACGTATCAAAAAGTAGCTGGTGATGTGCAGAATAACCCGCTGAATTCTTGGAGCCACCAGACGGTAATTGCGTCAAAGAAGTCAGTGGACTCAAGACTAGCTGGAAAGACGATCGCGGTCAAAGACAATGTATCGATTGCCGGCGTGCCATTGACTGGCGGTACCTTCCCAGAGTTATTGACCGGAAAGAGTAATTACCCCATTCCGCAGATCGATGCCGTAGTAGTGAAACGCGTTCTGGAAAGTGGTGGCACGATCAAAGGCAGTGCAAACTGTGAGCACTTTTCCATGAGCCCGTTGTCCTTCACATCGGCGTCTGGGCCTGTGCACAATGCTTGGCTTCGAGGGTACACGACTGGTGGGTCTTCGAGTGGCTGTGGCGCGATGGTCGCTGCTGGACAAGTCCGAGCTTGGAGGAGGAAGAATGGCCTCGAGCCCAATGACAAAGAGCTTGGAGAGAGTGTCGATATGGCCATTGGTGGAGACCAAGGCGGTTCGATTCGCATTCCAGCCGCATATGCTGGTATCTACGGGCTGAAGCCTACCCACGGCCTGATACCGTATACAGGTATAATAAGCTTGCTGCCGCTGGTTGATCATACCGGACCAATGACTACGAGTCTGGAGGATAATGCGCTACTGCTATCCGTCCTGGCTGGCTATGACGGCATTGATCCAAGATGCACGCCAGAGACACCGCTGCGACAGAACGTGCTCAACTACCCAGCCTTGTTTGAAGAGTGGCGGACGGAAAAGGAGGTGAATGGAGCGTGGACGCCGAGCAGTGCAGGCAAAGGCTTGCGCGTTGCGATTATCAAGGAAGGCCTCGATGTTCTTGGACTGTCAGATGATGTAAAGAGCGTATTTCATAATGCAGTGGCTCAATTCCAAGCAATCGGAGCCAGTGTTGAGGAAGTCTCGATTCCCATGCATACTCTCGGACCCGCCATCTGGACTGTTATCTCGCGACCGTTCATTGTAAGTAACGGCTTGCAGAACCGACCAACGCCATTCTTGCAGTATGCCATGCCAGAAGTAACACCACCACCATTCGACCAGAAGGCGTTTGAGACTTTGAACAAGTACAATCCTGCGGTTGCGAACATGTTCTTCAACTCGGCATTTATGAACGAAAAGGGGGATGCGAACATTGCACTAGCAAAGGCAATGGGACATGTCCAACAACTGCGCGACGCATATGACGAGGTTCTGAAGGAATACGACATCCTCTTGACTCCAGTGAACCCACGCGTGGGAAGCAAGCATCCCGACCTATCGGCAGACGTGGGCAAGAAGATGGAACCCGCTATCGGAGCGACACTGAACACTTGTCAATTCAATGTCACTGGCCGTGAGTATGCACCAATCCTCGGTAAGATGAAAAGCTCACCCTGCACAGATCCAGCGCTGTCGATGCCTGCTGGCTGGGCCAAGGCTCCAGACGGTCCTGGTATGTTACCAGTAGGGGTACAGCTTGTCGCAAAGAGATTCGACGAGATGAGCATCTTCAAAGCTGCCGCTGCCTGGGAGGTTGCTGGCAAAGGACTGGAAAGATGGAACGGACAGCTGTAATTGGCCGCAATCATTCAGAGTCCTCTTCTTCCCTCATAATCTCTTCGCATGCTTCCCTCAACCCTGTGACGCCTGCTACATCCTTCCACCTGGCAAGGATCTTGCTGACTTGTTCCCATTCTTGCTCTGCTTCCTCGTCTTGGTCTTGATCGATCATCTCCTGGAGCCGACGCGGTGTGTCAAGAACCCATCTGACAGTGTCCCGCTGCCTTTGCTTCTGTGTCTCAGCCTCTTTCTCGAGGGTATCTTGATCCACTAGCACGCTGATGCCTAAACCCTCAGGCTTGGCTTGCTGGCTTTGCATCGAAGAAGACAGCGAGCTAGCAGTCTCAGCAATATGCGAGATTGCAGGTCCAAGAGTGTGCGTTGTGGGAGCCAGCGGGTCCATGTTCCCTCGCATTCGTCGGATAGTGCTAGTCGCGGAAAGCAGCTTGGAGTAGTTGTCGTACACGAGTGACTTTCTGTCGCTGTCCAGATTGCGTATCTCTGAAACATCGTTAGCAAGCAGAGCTTGAGCATGAATGTTATACTCACGTGATACCAAGTCTGCCTCTACCTTTAGAACACCTTTAAGACCCTCTTTAGCGAGCAAGCTATTCACGAATCCTTCAGCATCGAAGTCAGCCGCATCCAGCTCCGTCAGAGTCTCGTCTTCTTCGGGGCCGAGTTCAGTCCGGGAAGACTCCTCGGATATCTTCGCATCGCCATCTTTTGGCGCGTTATTGAGGCCGTAGAACTCTCGGAGGGCTGCTCTGTTGCGGCGAGCCGGTGGCGGAGCCCTGGAGCTGTCGATGGAGTTGCGGGTAGACGATGCGCTGCGCACCGAGATGCTGGCCCTAGGAGAAGCTATAGTTGACATGGCGCGAATGATGTGATGTTTTCCAGGAGATCACGGGGTTTCGGTGGAATATAGATCAAAGTCTTGCTGCGAGAGTGGGAGTGTTGTAGTGGTGAAGCTTGGGCCGAGGCCACTTTTCAGAAAGAGCTCCCCACGTCATTTACGCGACGCGTCTCTCACAATATCTCTCCACCATTGCTCAGCCAACATTCGTGCGGGCGCTTGATTTACCAAACAAAAATTGGCTCATCTGCACAATGGCAGCTAATCTAGCAGCTGAACTAACGCAGCACCTCAACGGGCGTCATCTCTATCCTACCACGGCTTGGTTGCAGAGCTTCCTCTCCACGACGCGTCCTAATACGCCACTGCCTGCCATTAAGCAGACAGCCGGCTTTCGACTCCTTGCGACCGACATCACGACAACACTGAACCCTCCCGAGCATGCAGTGTTCCCCCCAGATATTCTGAGGGGTACCGTGCAGTCCCGCATCGTCCCAGGACCCGTGGTGTGTCAGTTGCTTGATGTTGAAGACATTGGCAACTCGCGATGGTCCCAGGTCGAAGCTATAGAGTCAAAAGAGCGTGGAGAAACAACAAAGGGAAGAGAAGTTGTAAGAGTGGTTGAGCAAGAGAATGACGATCCATCTGCGGCTGTCGCGCCGATCTACAGCAAAGGCCCTTTCAAGCTGCTACTCCAGGATCCGAAAGGCCTGAAGATGTACGCATACGATATCAGGGGTATCGACGGGCTTAACACAAACACCGCTATGGGAACGAAGCTCGTGTTGCGGAACTTCGATGTCCGACGAGGCGTGGTCATGCTTGAACCGGGTAATGTGCAGATCCTTGGTGGCAAACTTGAAGCACTCGACAAGGCTTGGAAGGAGGGTCGAAAGGAAAGACTTATGAAGTCTGCCAGGGCTGAGGGTGAGATTGCGGGGTAGCTGGGTCGCCGTGGCTGCCTCAATGCACAATTGCCTATGTAGGCTGACAGCGAGTCCTCCCGGGTGCTCGCGGACTATCGCCGAGACACCTCTTTAATACTGCTCAACTACGATCGACATCACATCTTGGAGCTAACCTCTTACACTGGTCTGAGGCGCAAGTCGTCATTGGAGCTAGCTACAACAACCGCACGCCTGAAAAGCTTCACCTCGCTTATCAACCATCGAAACACCTTCCAAGTGATACACTGGGGTCTAAGAGTTATCGCCATGCTTTGTGATATGTGTATAGAAATGCTCGGTCGTTGCCAGGCCCCACAGGAGCACGACATAAAATTTGACCGGCAAGCTACCTCTAGGCAGGACAGGGAAGGTGGCAAGAATGATAATTTTGAGGGAAGAGAAAAGGCTACTGAGACACCAGCCAAAGTGTTGATTGATGGAATCCTTGATACTGTAACTGTGACACGTGGTCATCATCGCAGTTCATCTTCACTTTATTTCTCCGTGGCCGCCGGCTGCCACATTTGCGAGCCGTTCTGGGTCCATTGCTGCACGCATGACCGGATCAAGAAACCCGATAATATCATCGCATCCGACGTCGTTGGCACTATACACAATCGTATGAAGGACAAAGTAAGCAGCGAAGAGTTTCTCACTCACGCCATGATCACTGCCAAGAGCCCAAGCATGGACTCCACACTTTCTTTACGCTTCAACGAGGATTTGGTCGACTTCGAAGGTGGCGAGCATTTTTATTTGATGACGGGTACGTGCGCGCTACTCTATATGTGCTTTGCAGCTGATCCGCCCAGCAGAAGGATCATTGGAAGTTGAGGAAATCCCAACTAAATTGCGCTCCACGCATTCCACATCTTCACAACGCTCAATTCTGACAGCGTCCCGTTGGTTGAGCAATTGCCTTGAATACCATGACGCATGCAACAGAGATGTGTCCACATTGTGGTACCCAACCCGTCTGCTGTTTCTTGGGGAGGATAAAATCCCTGAGGACACTATTCATCTCATTCAGACAGCAGACCAAATCCCAAATGGGCCTTACATTACGCTCAGCCACCGTTGGGGAGGGTCATTTATCTTGCAACTGTCACGATCATCGCTCTCCTCGTTCTGTGCTGGCATTGCCATTGTGGACCTACCGAAGACATTTCGAGAGGCAGTCTGTGTGACAAGAAGCCTGGGCATACGCTATCTATGGATAGACTCACTGTGTATCATGCAAGACAAGAACGATCTCGCTGATTGGTATCGCGAGTCAGCATTGATGGACAAGGTTTATATGCACGCGATGTGTAACATTTCTGCCACGGATGCTGAAGATTGCTCCCAAGGGTTATTCCGTAACTGCGATCCACACCACATAAACAATGTGAGCGTGTCCCTCTGTCTACAGGACATGCACATTGATCAGGATTATGTTAATTGCCAGTTGGTCGACACGGGCTTACATGATCGACATGTGTCCCGCAGTGCAATAGGCCAGCATGGTTGGGTTCTGCAAGAAAGAATTCTTGCGCCGCGCATTCTTCACTTTACTTCGCGTCAACTTATCTGGGAATGTAGAAGCCACGAAGCTTGCGAGAGATATCCTTCTGGTCACCCAGATGGATTCAAGGGAGCGCATTTCAAGTACGATCACGACTATGCCAGAGACATAGTTAGTTCCTTGACGCTCGCTGGACCAAAGGCCCCCGATTTCGGATTTGGCCGTGATCGATGGCTCGATCTTGTTTCACGGTATACATCAATGTCTCTGGCGAACCCCAGCGACAAACTGGTTGCACTCTCCGATATCTCCAAAATACGGGCAGCACGTACTCAGGACGATTACATCGCTGGCATGTGGCGAAAGAACATATTACACCATCTTTTATGGTCCATGCGGAGGAATATCGCCATCGGTGACCAGGACATTCAAAACCGCTACACGACTTACCGCGCTCCAACTTGGTCATGGGCGTCGACAGATAGTCCTGTTCAAACGCTTCCACGAATGTTTCTTGACACATGTCTCTACTGGGTGGAGGACCTTCATCTTACTTATGCAACTGGAGATTCAACCGGACCCGTTACTAGTGGATGGATCGAATTGCGCGGTCAACTAAAGCATACGCAGCTTATATGGCACGAAGGCGGCGGGAACAGCAATTACTTAGACGAGCCTTGCTGGCACATGACAGTCAACGACGAGAGCAATCTAAGGTATTCATGGATCAGCCTAGACAACCCGCCAGTAACTATAAAAGCTTTTGATGACGACAATGCAAACGGAAGACTGTTTTACATGCCAACTGCCAAAATCGGTACTGTGTTTAACACAGATGCAGGCATGTCATTGCTGTTCCGCGTCGTTGACGGGCATCTTGGGGTTTTCAAGAGACTTGGGTGCGGCTATTGGAATGGGATTGGAGGTGAGCCATTGCAGTATACGAACGCTATCCTTGCGGACCTCGATGAAGAGGCAAAGCGTAGTCTTCCCTGCGTACGCTACGAAGATGGATTGCACACGATTCGCGTCATTTAGATCGGCTCCAGACTGCAGATACCTCTCTCTCGCTAAGTAGGGAGTGATATCAAGATGGAAGCAAAGAGACGGGTTCTGGCATCCAGTTCAGCCACACCTACATCCTCGCCGATCCACCGTGCCACACTCACATTCCTAACATGACCACAGCACACCACTTCCTCTCACCTAAGTGCTCTTCACTTGTCAATCTACTTTCTCATCCCCAAGAGTCGCGTCAAGCACTCAGTAACGGCACCGAGACGAGACGAACTTTTCACAAGACTCTAATCTCTTGACGGGGTGTATTGGCCCGCTCTGGGCGTTTCCCATAGCGGCCTTAATATTTCTTGTGGTGATAGAGCATTAGAACTGTAGGGTACGCAAGGGAGAAGAAGGCTTACATAACTCGTGGGAGAGGACGTTGGCCACCCCAGCTACCCAGCCATCCAAACCCCACCAAAAATCACGAAAAAAGTCACTTCCATATCGGAAACCCTAGCTCTGGCGGTAATGCGTGCTGCGATTGTGATGCTGACAGTAATACGTGTGATTGTTAAGCTGGCTGTAACGCGTGAGATTGTGATGCCGAAGAGTGGGCGACGCGCCGCAACATGCTCACGAGCGGCGCAGCTAACGTTAGCGCGTCGACATAATATCCCTAGTCTACTGGCATACCACGTCCCCAACCTTCAAAACGCAATATCAGCCGTTTCCTTGACCACTGCCACACTTGATTGAGCGATCTAGGGCACTCGTCGCTTCAAGGGCGAACGCAATTGCTCTCGCTCCCGATCCGCTAGCTTCAGATATACCAGCCCGTACGATTTATACACTTCCGACACGACTTTATATGACGAGCTGGCCGAGAAACTTGGGGTTGACAAGTGGGATGAGTGGAAAGCAAAGGTGCTCGATGCAAAAGAATAAATCGCCGCTTTCGTTGCGAGTCGTCGGCCGGGTCGTGGAGCTGAAGTCCTTGATTGGTTCCAGGGCTCTTTCAACTTCTGCCTGCAGATAATGTACAACGATGGGACTCCGGATGTTATTATACGATTTCCAGGCCCTGGGCACACTACATTTCGAGACGAGAAGATTTGAAACGAGGTTCAGGTCGTCCAATTCCTTCACGAATCTACATCCATACCAGTACCGCGTCTGTTCAGCTGAGGTCTCACTGAAGATAGCCCGCAGCACCTGGGACCATTCATGATTTCAGAGTTCGTGGAAGGTGTTCTTCTTTCTGATGTTCTCACGGACCCTGCTGATCGTAAGCGCCTCCACTTGAACCCCGACATTGACAGGAATATATTGGACAACGTGTACACTCAAATCGCCGACATTATGCTGGAACTTTACAATGTCGACTTCGATCGGATCGGGGCCATCTCAAAGGACACTTCTTCAGGGTCTTTGTCTGTGACAGAGCGGCCCCTAACATATACTATAAACGAGCTGGCTACTACGGCTTTTTTCCTGTAGAGGACTTTCCTTCAACGACCTTTTCATCTACGAGCGATTACTTCCAGTACCTGATGACGAAGCACAAAACACACCTTTGGAACTAGCGCAATATATGTGGTAGTCCAACAAAAGCTCGGGATCGATGTATATCTTGTCTTCTTTACGCAAAGTCATCCGATGAGCATTGTGTCAACGATCGTGGCCCTTTCAAACTCTTTTGCGACGACTTCAGGCCTCAAAATATACTGGTGGATCCGGAGACTCTCCGCATCAAGACTTTGATTGATCTTGAATTCACAAACGCCATGCCTCGTCAATTCGCTTCCGATGCGCCTTGGTGGTTACTGCTGGTCGGACCTGACTCATATCTTCTCCGAGATCGTACCCTTGAAGAGTTTGTAGAGGCTTACGAGCCTCGCTTAGAGCACTTCTTGCAGGTTATGGAACGTGCGGAGGGGACAAGGGATGGTGCAGATGACACACAGCCTCTTTCAAAGCTGATGAGAGAGTCGTGGGATACAAAGTGTTTCTGGTTTAATTACGCAGCCCGGAAGCCTTTCGATGTCGAAGTCTTCTTTGACTAGTATTTGAATGAGAGCAACGCAGGCATTGGGTCGTTGGATGAAGATGCGCGTGAAGGACTAGAGCCCTTCGTGGCGATGAAGATGAAGCAACTGCGGGCATACGACGACCAATGCTCGAAAGCTCTTTAAAAATATCAAACTGTATGACGTGTCAAATCTCCTGTTGTGTCGAGTCAGAAGGATAAAGTGTTGCAGCAAATGAACTACCAAAGTCGTGCCAGTTCTGGAGTATTTCTGTGCATTGGTGTATATAACCTAACTTTGTCCCCTATAATAAATTCACAGGAGGTTCCATATAGCAAAAGGTAGACATATATGGCCATGCCGCTCAAAGATCGGAGCTTGGCCTGATGAAAAACATCGAGCTCAGCTCTCTGGTTCTTCGCCTTCATGGTCTACGAATGCCGTCGTGCGCCACGTCGCGCAAGATGTACTTCACAAACAGTCTCTGGGGATGGAATTTTAAGTAGAAAAACACTATCGTATTCTAGCATAGTTCCCAGGTCGTCTCAAGTCTCCGCGATTTTATCGACTCGACACACAAGCATAGACTGGTTATACGCGCCCTGTTCAGCTTCAAAACAAACGACGTCCGACTACCGTAACCTGCAGCTAATAACCCTTAAGCAGTACCTCTACAACTGGTTGATGGGACAGGAGAACTTGTATTCAACGTCCTATAGTCGTATGTGGAAGAACAAGTTGCATGCTGTGCTTATGTACCAAGAAGTTGCAGGGTGTGCGATATGTGAACCAGCGAGTGAATATCGGAAATGCCCGACAGCGTAAACACGTCAACACGAAGCCAATGACAACTTTGTATCTTCCAAGATAAGATTTTGCGAATTTTTGTCTCTTCAAATCAAGAAACAATGCCTGCCTCTCCGTGATGACGAGCTAATGCGCATACTTCTTCCTTACCGCCAACTACACAGGTTCAGAATCTCCACCACACGTCGTACGCGACAAAGAGCTTTAGGCATCATGCTGGGACGGTGCCGTGCTTAAACACTGAATTGCGACCGCATATGCTGTGCGACGTCGCGTGGATAGAAGCGCCCGCCATGCCCAGGTGGTGGCGAAGGAAGCCACGGTGCAAGAATCGCAAGCAGCGAGTACCTACCGTATCGTCGCGAGCCGACTGCACAGTTGGCAATTTGCAACTCGAGTTACGTGAAGATACCTGGAGCTCTACCATAGGCATGCCTTGTCGTGTTGTCCAGCAAAAGGCTTCGTCAAATCTTCTCCCACTCAACTCTACATTCGACTACGGACACGGTTTCCATGGGGAACCGACCCTTCATCTCAATATCCCGTGCCAGCCTCGTTCCCTGTTCCAAAAGCCCTGCCCAGACACACCTTCCCATGCGGGCCTCCCCATCCGCAAACCATCGTGGCCGCTAATGCACTCGATCGACTCGATCTTTGAAGCGCACTGCCCGTGTAAGATCCCAGAGACCCAAGTGGGTGGCTTAACCTCGGTACCAGTGTGTGATTGGCTAGGAGGCAGCGTCCGATCCTACGATCCGAACGATTTCGGTAGCCTGTGCACTTTACCCCTTCTTGTTTTTGCTGGGTGGGCAAGTAATTTCAGCCCTGCTTTTCGGGCTTTGTTGCTGCGTGGGTAAAAAGGAAAGAAGGGTCTTGTTGGTTTCGAGTTGGAGGGAGAGGGACCTGCCGAGGCACCTTCCTGATTCGGAAATTCGGGCGATGAGGATAAGCAAGGCTGAGGTTTGACACAGAGGGGAAACGATATTGTGATTACTCATCGCATGTTTGGAGCTTTGACGGCGGTGTACTGATTCACAAAACGAGTGTGCTGCAATGTAAGGCATCCGCGCACCTATCACCTAAGTCGGTATATGCGGGCAGGCTTTCGCGACAACACATGGGCTCTTCCAGATGACTGCTGCGGCAACCTGGTCGTCCACGAAGGCACACAGCCCCACGAGCTCGCTTCCGGGCAAAATTGGCCGGAGGAGCTGCAGGGCTGACGGACTGCAACACCTGCAGCTCAACATCTGAGGGGTGGTAAAGGCTATGGAAAACTTCCGCTACTATCACGGTTTAGAATCCCCATCAAATGAGATGGCACCGCATGTGCGGGATGTATGTTCCACACACGTGACTCCGCGGAAGGCTGGCGACAACGTGTAGGCTGAAGCTAACGGAAAATCACAGACCGTTGCGATAGTTTCCGGTGGCAGATGTGTTTGCGCCGCGTCATTCCTCCACAACTGTGGTGCAAAGCGTGGTTTTGGGCGGTGGTCTAAGCGGAAAGGAAATGTGCAAGGCTACATTCCAAATCGCGCATGTAGAGTGACTAGATGTGGAGATTGTCCTCAGATTTCAGGCGTTGTGGAATACTGAACAAGCAAGCGGACGCGAAATTACCAAGTGATTATCAGGTGGAGGATTTCGGCTCATGCTCCAGACCGTCTTCCAAGCGTGGAAGTGGTGTCGGGTAAGATGGCCTGTAGGAAGCGAGGAGACAGCATACTGCGCCAATGGAACGGCATGGTAAGACCTGTTGAAGGTCCTGTTCGTCCAGCAGGGAGCACCTCATCTGGCGTGGTCGAGTATCACAAGCCAGTAAGCCAGTGCCGTAGATTCATCTCGATACACCAATCTGGTGTCAGAGGTTGACAACGTTTGTAAGCCCAGTGATCTGGCAGCGAACGCGGCTCACAGACAATGGGGTGCACACTGCCGAGAAATCGTGCCGAAACATGACGTACGTAGTTCCTTGTCGAGCGCAGCGAAATAATAGTTCGCATGACAAAGAAGGTTTCCGGCAACTCCAGCTCCGTATCTCTAAGCGCACTATTGTTGCAGAGAAATTGTGCTGCTACACTGTAGCAGCGATATTCGGGTTAGACAGCTCGTGGCTTTCCCGCCGTTGTCCCTGATGCCACAGTGACACAGGAACAACGCATGCAGCGTCCTCGGAGGTGACTTCGGCGACATGGTTCAATATTAAGGGTTCTCTAGCGATCTGCATGGCGATATCGTATTCTCCTGAGCGGCAGGCGGCTTGTTGCAGAGCTTGGAGCTTGGGTTAGAGAAGTACGATCAGATCGCGCTAGCCCGATATAGTTTCAGCAAGATACGCGAGGTCAGACCCCCTGTCAGTGAAAGCATGCGTATCGTGCAGTTTCGCATGCCCTTGAGCGCGTGGCAACAACGACAAAACCCCCCTAGCTGCTGTGTCGCGAGCTGTTGTGCTCGGATAATGTTCTCGAAATCGTTACCAGGGTCGCATTCTGCCAGAAACCAATGTTGTTCATTGCCCAGGTGCGAAGTTGTTGCGACATAATGGCAAGCGCCGTGACAGATCGATCGCTGTGCCTGCAGCGTCTCCAAGTGATGGAGCTTGCAATTTGAAGTGGAAATACTAATCATGGTGAACTGCCAGTACCTCAAACTACTCCTGGCGGCCTGTACTCCGCATCGGTACGTACCTTGGACGCTGTTAGGTCGCGGTAGCGGATCATCCTGTCCAGAGCTGCCTCATCAGTAAGCTTGCCCGAGTGGCGGGTTGCTTATCCCCGTTGCTCCAGGTTACTGGCCATGATGTGAACGTACTCCTAGATGCACTCCTACATGGGTGTCCAATCCCTTTCAGCCACGCGGTTCGTTTATCGCCGGCTCCTAGCGTGGCTCACTGCCCACACACATGTCTCGGCCAATATATCTTGGAGGTGGTGTTGCTCAGAAACGCCCAGGCATCATACCGTCTTTGGCCTGGCGGAAAGCTAGCAATTTCGATCAGCGACCTCTCCACACTTATCGGCGACCCGCAACAATGAGCCCAAGCTCCCAGGCTCTGTGCAGCGGAGGCGGCGCCGTAGTCTTTGAGCACCAGTGGGTCGTTCACTGCTGTGATGCCGCTGACGGCGGGCAGATGTCCTTTGTTATGGCGGTTGCTCGCAGTGTTGGGTGCGCTGACTGCGATCGTGGGGGGCATCTGTCGTTCGGGTATCCCAAAGCTGTCTGCTGCATAGTTCTCGTTCCCACCCTTGCCATTAGAGCACTTCAGTCCGATCTTCAGTCCCTTCGCAATATCCAGCCATCGCACGCTCAGCTTCTCGGACCAAGGCGCCACGGATACTATTCGGGCCTACAGCCGCCGCCAATCGACCTTTGTGCGCATCGAAAGGGCCTTCAAGCGCCGTTCGATCGCTCTATCCCAGTCACAGCGCCCACATCTGCAACGAGGCGCTGTCTCCCTTAGGCATGCGGCATCAAACTGTTTCGACGTCACTCGGTCGCTAATCTGAATCTGGCGAAGGCTTCTCGTGGTGAGCCCCCCCTGCCATCCTGGCCGTCCTGCGCGTCTGTCCTCGGAGTAGCTCCGCGTCGCTCTCGGCCCATCTGAAAGCCCTGCTCCGCCCTGCACCTCTTCCCGCCCATGTGGACTCGCCACTCTTCCCCTCTTCTACTTGGAGCGCCCACCTTCCCTGAACTTGAATTCTCCATCCTTCATCGACTTTTCATTGTAATTGTCGTAGTCTACTGTCGTTGCTAGACGACTAGACCTGCTTAACAGCAACAAACACGTGTCGCACCCTTCCGTCCCATTGATTCGCTGCTATCTTATCTTATCGCCACCCGCACTGAACCGAACCTGCCACATTGAATTCCGCCGATTCCCGGTACTACTTTCACCATGCCAGCCGAACGACGCACCTTCACTGCGACCCGCCCGGTCAAGACTGAGCGCACACACGAAGAGAACCAAGAGCGGTATGTCGTTGCCTCAATTGATCCTTGATGCATGTTGCTGACTTCATTCAGTGCTTACATTGCTGCATCCCGTCGCAGTGATCGCAGCTTGGAGGCTCGCATTGAGTCTGCGCGCCGCGCTTCTGAGATTCACAAGAAGCGCACTGGCCGTGCTCTTCGTGTCACGGAGCAAGATGTCATTAATGAGGAGATGTACGAGGAAGAGGATGATGATTTGCCCACGCAGTACCAGCGTCTGAACGCACACTTGCACACCACCTCGGTCATGTTTAACAAGAAGCTCCACGACTATATTGCGACCCAGCACGGCGTCAGGAACATGTTCATGTCGCAGTACCAGAACCCGTCTTTCCAGCAGTACGGCGGCCAGTTCCAGCCCAATGCTGGCGCTCCAGGAGCGAACAACTGGCTCAGCCCGTCCATGATGCCGCCTCAGCAGTTTAACCCGGCTTCTCCTCAGCAGGGTGTCACTCAGCAGGCGCAGCCTGTCAACAACTCTACTGCGACTCAGCAGGGTTTTCGACAGTCTCCTTACCAGATCCCGCAGCGTCTCAACGCACATGGGCGCGCTCTGTCAATTCAGCTGCCCCAGTCAGTCAAGGCTTCAGATCCTTCTTCGCAGTCGGCCCCAGGTGGCATCACCACCCCTCAGGACTCATTTAGGAGGATGTCGCTGCCTCCGCATGCTCTCGAGCAGCAGGCTGCGTCGGCTGATGAACAGTCACGCCCTGCGCTCTCGCGCGGCTCTACCGCTCAGTCTCCTCACGGTTCTGTTTCTCCTCAGACAGCTTCCCCGCGCACTGCTTCTGGTCAGGTGACACCGCAGTTGCACCCGGACACCGATACTCCTGGGTCTTACCCTTTCAATATGGCCGGATATCCGTTTAGTTCGCAAGTTCTGGGTGCCAACCCTCTGGCGATGTCCATGCCTCCTGAGTCGCAGCAATTCATCGGTGCAGCGCTCGATCCCAGTGATCCTCGTACCGCTCTCTTCATGGCTGGCAGCGACAATCTTCCTCAGTATACCCCCACTTATACCTACACCCCGAACTTTTCGGGCAAGTCAGGCAGGCCTACCCTTGACGACACGTTGGCGCCTGGTGCTGGCATCAAGACTGAAAATGTCGAGGCGCCATCGTCCACCATTCCTTCTGAGGGTTTCTTCAACACAGAGTCCTTGTTTACTCCTGGAAACGAACAGTACAACGCCTTCTTCGACTTTCAGGGCTCAGACTTCGTTCACACGGGTGAGGAGCAGGGTGATAACTTCGTTAACTGGGATTAAGTTCTTCAGTTCAGTTTTGTTTTCCTGTTGTATTTTCTACTATGTTCTGGTTTCCTTATCTATGGGCCTTATCCAGTGTGCTTCATGCACCCAAGTCTAAGTGGCTTCAGATGATCTTTGGCTATATCGCTTTTGGGTGCGTAGATGATGCACCTCGGGTTGGCGTTCTGCCACGACTTCATGACTGGGCGCGTATGGCGGTATTGTTTGGCGTTCAATGAAAATTTGGATGCGACGCGGATGTGGATACACACTTGTATCACTCACAATGGCGCTTTGGGTCGCCTCAGTGGCGACATCTCCACTCCCGGCACTGAGCTGGATGTTGGCTATATAATCGATAATTGTAGCGGCCACTTTCGTGGACTTCCTGCTCTCAACTATTTTGTCCCTTGCAACCTCGGCGATGAATCGATGCAAATCACGATCGCACCTCTTACGAAGTTCACAGGGTAACTCAAGCAGCGACTAACGAACAAGATCCCTTCTACTAGATAAATTGCGACTTCCGGGTGGGCCGTGGGGACGTGTAACATGATCCTGTGCGATTACCCGACCGCGTACAATGGCTGACTGCCAATCGCGCGTTTGGCATTTCTGCACAACGCATCACAGCCCTACGTCCTGTTTATCGACCACAAGTACGGTACAATGGTGATAAAAGGTCGTACATTTCAAAAGTGCGAAATGGTGTTGCACACGTGACGAAGCTTGACAAGTTGGAGGAAGGTGCGGCCCTCTGCATCACGACTGCTATCCTCCTGCGCGATGGCCTCAACCCAACTTCATTCAACACTCGTATAGACCTTGAACCGGCAGCCCGCTTCGGATCGGCCCTTTGTACTTGTGTACGCTGCACGATGTTGTCCTTCAAGGCTTCATATCGGGTGTGCGACGCACATTTCCGTCCTATCGCAATAGTGCATTGCAACACGCGCAAGGCAATTTCAGCCTCGAGCAACAAACGCCCCATTTGTTCCTGCATCGTTCATCCTGTCATATGGCCACCACAGTTACATATCGAGGCCGTGGGAGCCGACAGAAGCTTCTCGGAGTTCGAATGGTGGTGCTCTTCCACAGCTCAACTCGACCAAGCTATGGTTATGCTTCGTGCGAACCTCGTACGGCTTACGCAACATATCGCGCAGCATTGATTAGGCCATCTCACATGGAAAACACTCCTTGAGTCATTTCCATTGAAGCACCAAACTCACTGCCATTCTGACATGCTGAAAGATCCTCGGCGTGTCTTGACAGCTTCAAGACTGACATCTGCACAGTGCCCAATCAGTGGTGTGCCAGGCTGTCAAAATTGTCAGTCTGACATATGTGGCAGGTTTATTCCGCATATATCAAGTTCTCTAATGGGACAAAGACGCAATTAGGCGTCTGTCAGCCGTTTGCTGGCTGTTTCAAGAGGACTGCACCACCACAACCGCGTGCCTGGATTTCTGGACTCTTCCATCGTTCCCTCTGTAACAGCGCCGCCTCTGACATGGACGACCACACTTCATTGGCTCGCAACCTTACTTTTCCTATAACAATACAGTCGCGGATTCTAACCACTCTCTTGAACTCGGACAGTGGTGCATCCTCGCTTTATCCGCTCCGATCTGACAGTGCGTTCTCGCATCCGGTCTTGTACCACAGGTGGCGCCGCCGGCGCGGTGGTGCAACCCTCAGGACCGAACATTCTTTCGGGCACAACTAACCCAATCTGCACTACTCGTAATACTATCAAGGTCTGGGAAGCACTACTAAAGACATATTGCAATGTTTTGGGCCCGAGTCCACCACTGTAGACAGGTCCTTCAGAGTCCAAATTATCCATCTGGTCATAGCTAGAGAAAGATACTACACCAAGCCGCATCCACGGATAGTGGCTCAATGCTGCGGAATCGTGTTTCCTCAGCTTGGAAAATGCAGGCATCTTCGGACGGATAAGTGGATACATTCGATGTGGGAAGCACGCTGCCGTGCCGCGTCTTGTGTATGCTCCCGACGGACTACGGATAGCTTGCATCACTACTACCAGGGACGTTGGGCCCTCCGTCTACAATGGCAGCTTGATACTGACATATAAGACCTTTGGCTCGAGTCGATGGAAGGGTAGGCCGCCCAGCTGTACTTGTGCCCGTTCGACATTGTCTGTCATTTCTCCCACATTCGTTCCAGTCATTTCGCTGTAATTCGAGACAAATCTGCCCTCATCCCCCAACATGAAGCTTGTTCACTGTGCTTCGGTGGCTGCTACCTTTGCGCTTGCCGCTGGGGAGCGTGTGGCTTGTGAGTTATCTTTTGAACGTCTCCACGGCTTCTTCTTTCTACCAGACCAGCTTGTCTTTCTTACCGAATACAACGAATCTCTGTGGCTGACCAAATACCACCAGTACGCTTTCCACATCGTGTTGTAGCGCGTTCATATGCACCGCCTCCACCTTACTACCCAACTTACCCTGCAAGCTCCTCGGACAGTGTACCGTTCTCTTCAGGCACTAGCGTATCGCTCTCGACAGGCGTCTCGTTATCCACTGGTGTAACGAGCTCTACTCCCGTTGCCAACTTCACCTCGAACGAAGTCATTGTTTCGACTAGCGTCGTCTTCATCACGACTGTTGTTGGGCCAAGTACTACACCAGCTGGGCCGGACTCTTCAAGCGATATCGACATCTCTACCAGCGTTGTTGTGATTACGACGACAGTGGAGCCAAGTACTACGTCATCAAGTGTGTTCGGCAATTCCAGCACAAGGTATGTCATGTGATCATGCTTGTATCATGCGCACTTACTGATGCTCTTTCAGCTCAGATCCTTCAACCGACACGTACACGGATGGTACTGCAACCAGCTGGCCAGTCTCCACATATAAGCCTTCCAGTCTGTCGTTGTCGACAGGCACGGCATCATCCGGAACTGATGTGTGGCCTTCCTACCCGGTTCAGCCGACTGCACCATATGCCAACAAGACGAGTACACTGACCTCGTCATGGGGCACGGGCACTGGCACATCCAGCAGCCTCTCCACATACAAACCTTCCACTTTGCCATTGTCGACAGGCACCGCATCATCCGGATCGGATTTATGGCCCTCATACCCGCTTTCCCAGACTGCACCATACGCCAACAAGACGAGCACACTTACCTCGTCATCGGGCATAGGCACAAGCCCCGTACCAATTGAATCCACTTTGACCTCCACCGCTACTGGACCCACCGATGTGAACTCAACTTCTTCAACTTTCGTTCCTGTGATTCCGACTTCGTACAGCAACACTTCGACACCCATCCAATCGACCGTGGGCCCGCCGTCCAACTACACATCTCCTGCCACGACATCTGGTTACTCTGGTCCGCCTCCGGCAAATTCGACCTCGGGTGTTTCGATTGTACCTAGTACCATCGTGGACACACTGACGCCTACTCCAACACCGTCAAGCACGACTGATGATGTGTCATACACGCCCACACCTTCTAGTTCAACCGAGGATGTGTCGTACACGCCAACACCTTCTAGTTCGACTGATGATGTCTCGTACACCCCCACCTCAACGCCTATCCTCAGTACAGTGGTGGTGACCGTGACTATACCCGTCGTACCGTCGGTCACGCCCAGTGCTTCTCTATCTGAGTCTTCTGCATCAAGTACCACCGATGACACATCCTACTCTTCGTCTTCCAATGTAACGTGGTCCGTGCCTGACCCTCCATCTACGACTACTTCTGAGGAGGTGTCGTCCTCAACGGACTACACGACTACTTGGTCTCTACCTGAGCCACCCTCTACAAGCACTGATGATGTGTCCTACTCTGTCAGCAGCACCTCCTCTTTCCCTGAGCCGTCATCCAGCGAATCTTCTTCATCGTCGTCTTCGCCGACGACTTCCTCAAGAACTCCTGCTCCAAGCTCTGCAGATACCATAACATATTCTTTGTTTTCATCCACGACGACGACATTTGAGTTTAGTAGTTCGGTCGACTCATCAAGCTCCTCAGAAACTTCAGTCTTCATCTCCACTGTAACCCTATCTACAACCTCAGATGAGCCCACGCCTTCAAGCTCAACTGATGCTACGGAATATTCTTCGACCAGTACAAGAGTCAATCCCTCCAAGACTCCTTGGCTGAGTACTAGCTCTTCCTACACTCCCACTCCCAGTGGCAGCCTGTCCACTATCGTTTCCTTCCCTTCATTCCTCCCTCCCTCCCCAACATCCGGAACGTACACCGACGCAACTTCCGTCTCCTTCCCCGTCTCTTCAGTCTCCCCATCTCCCGAACCTAGCTACCCGCCCTCCTCATCCCCCGCCACCACCTACACCGACGCCACATCCTTCAGCCAGGACCCCAACCCACCCAGCTCTTCCAGCACCGGCTACGCGCCACGCCCCTCGCCCCCGGAATCCCAGTCCACATATACGGACGCCACGTCTTTCAGCCAAGACCCCAACCCGCCTAGCTCGACGTTTGAGACGAGCTTCAGTGCGACGAGTAGCGCGTCGGAGGAGATACCGAGTTCCACGGCGAATAGTTCGGGCGGGTATGCGGTGCCAACATATGCGAGGAAAGGATTGGTAAGTGACTGATTTTGAAATGTGCGTGGGCATCATGAAGCTAATTTTGGTAGATGGGTATGTGGTTCATGTAAAGAATGCGGTGTTGGTAGAAAACTGGGTCGTGAAGCATAACAGGGCAAAACTTTCTTTCGACACTTTCTTTGATATGGATTATAGATGTTCGGACATTTCTTCTTGATGCTCACTGTAGTAAGAACGCTTGAGCTTGGTGGATATGGAGTGTAACTTGATTTGACCTTCTTTACATGTTGAGCACTCTTTGCGTGATGTCGTAGTCTTCTCGCTGAGCGGCGTTTCTCTCGCTTCCAGTCATTTTGAGTCTACAATACGATTTCATATTGGCTTGGGAGTTGCTGAATTGACGTTCGTGATATCCCACATGCCATGACCGCTTCACAAGACCGACATCTTCCTTTGAATCAGTGTGTCGTCACTAGGTGCTACAACAATTCGTGCACGCCATGTGCTTTTAAGCACTATCTTGCGGCGGTTTAGTCAAGTAGTCCAACTTCAAGGCTTTTTTTGTAATTTTGGGAGTTGTTAGTAGCACTTCGTCTGCAGCGCGATAGTTGCAGTAAGTGGGTGTACAATATTGTACGATGGGGTTGATCAAGTTACGAATGTATATTGTTGCAG
>JAFJTR010000107.1:0-89962 GCA_022559985.1 Parastagonospora avenae f. sp. tritici 18332-5
CTTACGTGCGAGAGCTGCCCCTGAGCTTACGCCCCCAAATCAAGCGTTACAAACAAGACTCATACCTACTTCTTTATAATGATGCGTGAGAGATAGATTCACCGGTCATAGTCGGTGACGATATGTACCGAGGTCTTATCGCCCGTTGGCAGGGGTATCTGCAAAGATGATCGAACTGATTTCTCTTGCCAGGCATGCCTTCATAATGTCGATGTGTCGTTTGCTCAAGCGGATGGCCAAAATGCGTACGAACTTGACAAATAGAAAACTCAAGCTGATGTGCTGTCTCCCATCAGTTACATAGTCGAGTCCGAGGTTGAAGCTCATCATGTAGGTCCACTGCGCTAGAGTTCTCCAGGCCAAACGGACACAGGTTTTACGGCCTGCTTCAAGACAAGTGTTGATGTGCGCGTACAGAAGCTGGTGTTGTCCACGCAAGTGAAGAGACACACTGGCTGGGAAAATATATTGGAGACTAGCGCGATGTGTTGAGGAACCAACATCTTATTCGAGATGAGAATGTGCATTGGAGACGGCGATGAGAACGACGGCTGGATCGTCCGGGAGTGAATTGTAAATATAGACCACGTTTCGAATAATATGCTGTGACCTGGTATTCTTCAGAGCTCATAGGAAACTACCGCTCGCGAATCGATCGCTGAAGCCCTTCGACTTGCTGAGTAGCTCCCTTCTCTGCTTGTTGTTGGCCGTGCCAATGACAGCCATATCCTTCTCATAGTCGAAAGCACGTTTGCTGGGATCGTCTTCCTTCTCCTTTCCAGTACCCTTCTCGGCATGCTGCTCAACCAAGCTCTTCCCTCGCGCGGCATCAATCTTCTCTCGCATCTTACGCGCCCTTCTCTCCTCCTCCTTGCTCTTCTTCGACTCGTGTGTCGCCGCCGGTGCATTTGCTGGTGTCGTGATACCCATAGCTTCGTCCTGTAAGCGCTTAAGCTTCTGCTCGGGTGTCTCCGTCCATGCGCTGCTCATGCCTCCGCCTCCACCCGCGCTCTTTCCTGTATTGAACTTCTTGGGGCGCGCTTTGGTCGGGTCCAGGCGTGCTGCGAGATCGTCTTGCGTAGGCGGCATTGTCATCCAGTCATCGCGCTTCGCTTTTTGGGGTCCTTCGGTGAATTGTGGATTGGTATCGAATGCTGATTTTCCGGCCATGTCGTCATGGTCGTAGTTGGAGGAAACTCCGCCGGCAGGAGGCGGGGCGGGTCCAAAGTCGTCATCGCTGCTATCTGAATCGTCTGAAGGGGGATAGGGCGGTCGTTCATTCATAGGCGCTGGTGGAGGTGCAGGGCCCACGACACGTGCAGGCTTCGAAACTTGAGGAAGCGTCGGCCCGACATCGCTGTCTTCGCTACTTGATCGCGACGCAATATGTGGTGGCAGTGAAGGTCCAACAGCGCGCCGAGGTGATTTTGCGGCGGGCGGAGGTGCTGGGCCAGCTACTCTGCGCCGCTTCTCGCCCGAGTCTGAGCTGGAGGCGCCATCTTCATCGTCGTCGCGGCTTCTTTTCGCCAGGTGCGGAGGTAGTGTCGGTCCGATCGGCATGGTAAATCGTGAGATGTTCGTTTTGGTGGTGTGGGTGAAGTTGTTTTGAGGTTTGGACCGAAGTGACGTTGAGGGAGCTTGGGCCAAACTCCCGGCGCGCCCGCGGCGATCTACGAACTGCGCCATGGAGCTTGATACGAGCACCATCATCCCCGCCAACATTCACTGCGAGCACCTCTTGCCATTGCCGTACCTTCACCGTGACCTGTGACCCTGCCCAAAGTCTGGACAACCCGTAATACGTAGCCCCGCCCGCCAAGTCCTCCAACACCACGTGCGCGTCTTCAGGCAACCCTCGACCCTATCGCGAACCACTTTACGACCTACGTAGCAGATTGTCCAATTGAGCATATCACATCTGCTAAGAGATACGACCCGCATCCCATCTCACACCATCCAAAATCACGTGTCCGACCAATGTTTGCGTGAAGCGATGCTTTGCGACGAACGAGCCTCATGAGCTCAGATTCCGAGGAGAGCCGCTCCAGTGCTCCCAGAAACCACCACGATGAAAGTGCACAGGAAGATCTTGCAGACGGAGCATCAGTAGATCAAAATGGGAGCATAGAGGAGGATGCGCCTGGTGATAATGGCACAGAAGACGCAGAAGAAGAGGAGCTCGAATTGATAGACAACGGGGGTAATGACCTGACGTTCCATAGAGTCAGGAGTCGAGGAGCCCAGCAAGAAGAAGACACAAGTTCTGTGCTCTCCATCCGTCCCAAAGTGGAGAGATCAGGCAGTCCGGAATCGACCTCCACTCCAGATGATACCCCATCCATACAGGTAGGTCGCATAACTACGACTCATCAACCATCACTGACACGTTCAGGGCTCAAGACTGTCCTCGCCAAGCAGCAGTGTACCTGTATCACATAGCTCACTTCGACCACATCGACCGACGTCACTACAACCATTTGAACGCCGTTTCTCCTCGCGTCTTTCGCCCTCTCCGCTTGCATCGCCTCGTGCCGCATCTCCAGCCTTTCTATCGGCACACTCGAGACAATCCTCTCTGTCTAGTAACATACTCTTTCAACATCAGCCAGACGAAGCAGAAACACCACAGGCGCCATGGGAGGTAGTGCGGTGGACCAAGTTGAAGAAGATTACAGGGCAAGTCTTCTCAGAGATAGGCAAGCGCAACTTTGGCCGCCCAACATGCCTCAATGTTGCTGCGTCGCTTGCCATTGGAACTTCCAAGGGCTTTATCTTGATCTTCGACTATCAGCAGGTCTTGAAGTCCATCATTGGCCCTGGCACAAAAGGTACGACTGCTTTATCATCATCGCTACAAGCAAACTAACACGTTCTATAGCTATTGAGTGTGGTGCTGTGACATCGCTAGCCATCTCGGCTGATCACTCAACTGTCGCGGGCGGCCATGCGACCGGCAACATCTTCACCTGGGAGCTCGCCAAACCAGCTAAGCCATTCCTGCACATTCCGCCATTGGACCGCGCGAGCTTAGATGATCGCAAGTCAGATGGCCACATCTCAGGGACAGCTGTACTACACCTCGGTTTTCTTGGCACACGGCACACTGCTCTTGTGTCGGCCGATGACGCTGGAATGGCGTTCTCGCATCTCGCAACCCGTGGACTAGGAGCTATCGCGCGGACAGTCAAAACCACCAGGATCCTCGGTAGATACCCACTTTCGGCCAAGTCCATGGAGAAACTGCGAAAGCCAAGTTCCGTGCTCGCTTTCGCGCCATTGCCATTGGGGAACGTCGAACAGCCTACAGATGACATGGGCTTGACTGCTCTGCTCACACCTTATCTGCTAGTCATTGTTTCGACGACTCCACTTGCACAGACGCAACACAAAGCGCCGCGTCCGAAAGATGTAGAGCCTCATGGCGCATTGAGCGGATGCCTCGCCTGGTTCCCTGCTGTCAAGCTGAAGAATCCTTCCAACGATGTGAACAAGAAGTCGGTGTCGAAAACCAAACTAGTGTACTGCTGGTCCAATGTCTTGACTATCCTGGACGTAGAATCCATAAGTGCTCCGCCAACAGAAAAAGAGAAACCAACAGAGCTCAAGTTCAAGCCGAGAAGTCGTTGGAAGGCAGAGGAAGCTGTCGTTGCCGTGCAATGGCTCAGCAGATCAGTGCTCGGTGTTTTAACGATCAGTCAGCGGCTCGTCATCCTTGAAGACACAACATTGCGCATGACGGATTCGTTTGACTTGCTACAAAAGCACATCTACTTTTCTGATTTGTTTTCCCGGCAGCTAAGACCTGTCATCGAACAGCATAATGAGGAGGACGACTCCATGCATGGCGTCGTTGCCAATGCGTTCTACATGAGCTTCCGAGCTTACAAGGGAAGACTGTTTCTGCTAGGCTTCAACGATGTCTCGATCGGAACTTTGTCAAACTGGGCAGATCGCTTGATGGCACTCATGGAAGATGGCGACTACATTGCCGCCATAGGCCTTGCTACTTCATACTACGTTGGTGATGCAGACAAACTGACGGTGGGACTTCCAGAAGACGACAATGCACGCCACGCGCTTGTTCAGGAGAAGCTGCTTGACATGGTCACTGCGTCTCTGAAGTATACGTTTACGAGAAAAGACGAAGACGAAGACGCACGAGAGACACGCCTCAAAGAGCTTGCGGAAGTCTGTTTCACCGCGTTGATCAGCATGAAAGAGCTAGATTTTCTGTTTGAGGATGTATACGATGCGTTCGAGGATGGGTCAGCGGAGAAGGCATTCTTCGAGACGCTCGAGCCGTATATTTCCGAAGACGAGATCACGGACGTACCGCCGAATGTACTCAAGGACCTGATCACCTTTTATGCGTCTGCGAACCGAGGCAGTAGGCTCGAGGAGATGTTATGTCGACTAAGCACGGACACCATGGACATCAATCAGGTCACCATGTTGTGTCAGCAATACGTACTCTACGATGCTCTAATCCACGTCTGGACGCGTGCCCTAGGCGATTTCATCACACCACTCACCAACATTCTAGATCTCATCAAGCTGGTGGACTTTGATGTCGATGAGACAGAGAACATATATATGACCTCGGCGAAGAAGATCTTTGCATACCTGGCATACACTTTTACCGGCCGCTTGTATCCCGGAGGCACGTCCATGGACGACGAACAAGCATACAGCGCGAAGAAAGACATGTATCGCTTCCTGTTCTCGGGTAAAATCCTGCAGTGGCCGCCAGGCTCTGGGCAGACTATCTTGACTCAAAACGATCACAGCGAAGAACCTCCATTTCCTTACCTCTCACTCATCCTCGACTTCGACGCATCAAGCTTCATGAGCATGCTCAACGAGGCCTTTGAAGATAGCTTTCTCAATGGTGATCAAGAAGGACTTAACGGGGCCCCGACCAACGGCGCACAACGCGGATCTACACTGACGCCTACACGCCAGTATATCATCAATATCCTCTTTGGCATCATGACACCCGACAACTTTGACCCGGAAGACATCATCTACTTTTACATGTTCGTGGCCAGGAACTTGCCCAAGTACCCACAGCACATCATGCTACCTGGCACAAAACTGCAGCAGGTCCTTGTTGGGTTGTGCAACTATCCCACCGAGACTATAAAAGAGGACTGTCAGCTATCTGTGGAATACCTCTTGTCGATGTACCAACCACCAAATCCGCAAGATCTTGTATCGCTTTTTGAAACAGCTGGGTTCCACCGCGTGCTGAAGACGGTATATCGAGGCCAACAACAGTGGGCGAAGCTGCTGGAGACGTACCTCGACGATGAGGAGGACGATGAGGCAGTCTTTGGCTGCATAAGCGACTTGTTGCGGCCAAGCAAGGGTCTAATCAAGAAGCAGGTCAACGAAGTCAAGGTTGTCATCGTCCGCCGTGCGACTGATTTAGCTGAGATCGACGCGGCGCAGACCGCGATTACGATGAAGAAATATGCCCCGGATCTTCTACAGTCAACACTAGATGCTCTCGACGATGATGCTGATGCGCAGTATCACTATCTTGAGGCCCTAATCGAGCCAGCTAATTCACAAGAGGGAAATGTTGCTTCGGTCGACGAAACTCTGCCCACGGGCTTTGTCGAGCGATATGTGCAGCTCATGTGCACATACAATAGCTCCCACGTTGCAGATTTTGTCGGCCTTCTCAATTCGGGTGATCTGAGATTGGATCCTGTGTTGCCTGCGCTAGAGAAGAGCGGTGTCATTGACGCTGCGGTTGTTCTCATGGCGCGCGACGGTCTTGTCAAAGACGCGATGGACCGTCTTGTCAAGCATTTGGGTACACTAGAAACTGCTCTGACAGGCCTCATCAACGCTGCATCCGAGACACCTGATGTTGCAAATACTGAAGAAGCAGTCCACGATCTGCTCGAAGACATCAACAAATACGTCAAAGTCGGCATATGGCTATGTCAAGGTCAAACCAGATCATCAGATCGAACACCCGAATCTATCGCCGACAGAAGAAAGTCCGCCTACGGAGAAGTCCGCGAAAGTGATCTCGCCCTCGACGAACTCCTCTGGCTCGATCTCATCGACACAGTCGTCCGACTTATCCGCGACACCTCCACCGCCGTCGTCGACCTCGACGCCACAACATCTTCCACCGATCCCTCCCACGCCGCCACAATCGACACAGCCCGCATCGTCTCGACCCTGCGCTCCTCCGTCCAACAAACCTTTTCCGCCCTCCTCACATCAACCACCATCCCACCCAACAAACAACCCCCCACCACATCTCCCTCAACAACCATCCGCCCTCCTCTCCGTCACACCGCATCCCAACCCCAATCCAACCCCTCCTTCCTCCGCATCCTCCGCTGCTTCCTGACCCGTGCCACACACACATATTCGCCCTCGCTCGCACACCTGCGCTCTGTCCTCGCAGAAATATTCGCAGCGTACACGTTCGAAGAGACGATCTTATCCCTGGCGAACCGCTTCCTCGACAAAGAAGGCTTCGAAAACGTGCACGAAGTCACCGAGCGGAGGAAGAGGGGCTGGCGGCCGCGCGGACAGGTGTGCGAGGGGTGTAGGAAGAGGTGTTGGGGGCCTGGGACGGGAGGGGGCGTGTGGGCGGCGTGGGAGAAGAAGGAGGGTGAGAGGAGGGCGAAAGTGGTTGGGGTGGGCATGGATGAGGTGGGGGGGAAGAGTAAGGGGAAGAGACCGAGTGTTGCGGAAGGAGTTAGTGAGGATGGAGAGAGTAAGACTGAGGATGGAGGGAAGTTGGTGCTTTTTGCGTGCAGGCATTTGTGGCATAAGGGGTGTTTGGAGGAGAAGACGGAGAGGGAGAGTGCTGGGGAGGAGGGGAAGGGGAGGGTCAGGTGTTTGGCTTGTATATAGTTGTATTGGAAGGTGGGAGGGGGACGAGGAGGGGTTATGTACATCACGTTTTTATACAGTAATTTCCATGCGATGAAGATAATTCTTATGATGAGCAATGGTGATGGTGATCATCATCACGGCACGGGGGAAATTCATCGCTGACATAGCACCATAAGTTACCCGCACCAAACTTTCGTTTCCAAAACTCGGGTCAGGGCACGCCGCCATCCATTGGTCGCTGGACGTGTTCTGTTCCCGCACAGCTCTTCGCGCAATCATGATCTCTGAAGAGTCGATTTCTGAGTTTTTAAGATCATCATTCTTCCCGCTGTCGTTGAACAAAAAGAAGAAATAGAGGAGCTGAAGAGAGGTCTTAATACCCCAGTTGCAAACGCCCAGGAAAAGTGCAAACTATGGGAACTGCAAATTTCGGATTTTTGAGTCGCGAGCAAATCCGCAGAGACACATACATGGAGCAACCTCGCCATTTTCGTCGAGTTCTCTGGCGTTCTCGGAGACATAACCGGAGTGATTATGCAATCTTTTCACACATTCACTGCCGATGTCTCGTATTTTCATCGACAACAAGAGTCCAGTGGAAGTGTAGTTATGTTTCTGTGCTTCCTTTTAGAGAGATTCGGACATGCGTGGACACCGCCGATCATTTAGTGCCTGAGAGAAAAGACATGTCGTGAAATCGAAGCGATTTTGGTTACGCGGGATATTTATATGCGCAGCTCCGAGGAAAGGCCGTTGATCATGCAGTGAATGCAGTGAATGCAGTGAATGCAGTGAATGCTTGTCCATTTTAGTTCCTTGCACACCCGATCGAGCCAGAAAGCTATCATATCTCTGGACCAGCTCGATTTTGAATAGGACATCGACTCTTCTCTACCTTTTTTTTTTGAGAAATGTGTGTAGAAGAGCTCAACTTTTGGCAAACGGAGAGACGCAATGACCGCAGCTCATGCACAGCCGCTACTTGGATTCGAAAACCGCCTAGAGTCAGGACATACATCTGGAATTTGAACAGAGACGAAAGCTTCCACAGAGAATCATGTACCTCTTTTGCATCCTTTTGGTGCCGCACCTCGAAGATCTCAAAAGCAGAGGACAAATGCACGTCTCGAGGCCACATTTTTTCATTCAGAAAAGACAGGCCATAATCGGGGACTCTTCTTGATTTAAATCGTGCGAGAACATCGGGGAAAGGCGACGCCACCATTATGCTTGCTGATCGCATGTTTTTGATCGATGTCATAGGAAGGCTTTGTATCTGTTTTTGCAGTGGGTTGGGGAGGCGGGAAAGACATCAGTTATCGTAAGTGTGGTCTCGACCTCCTCCATGCGGCCATACCATTCTGTCTTTTTGAATTCGTAGGAGCAGAGAGCGGACGCAAACATAATTGGCGCATCACCTGGTTTTATCCCGACTCGACTCACAGCAGAACTTATAACAAAATCTCAGGCCCAGAAGAGCACCATGACATCCATCTCCTTTGCCGCAGTCTTTGGTCTCAATTCATAAACTGTAGCGCGACCTCTTCTTTTCAAAGTGGGCGCGAGGTAGGAAAATCATGAAACGCTGCTTCTCTCTTGTTTTCGGAACTTCCAGCGACCGGGTTCCACTCAACATATGCTCCAGTCTTCGATTTTTTTTTTGGAGAGAAGAGCACATGTACGCGTTGCTGATTTCATTTAGAAAGACAAACGTGTACGTGTAATGATTTGTGTGAACAAGCAAAGTACGTCGAAGGAAGGCTTTATATACCCCTGCCACAACGCGCCAAGCCTATCTTCATCACCACCTGCCTGCGCCAAACCTCACAGCAAACACACGTCATGTACAAACAAACTATATTTCAAACATTCTGTATTATCACGGCACCCGCCGAATCATATACAATGCAAAAGCGCAAACAATGCAGTTCTTGATGCCCTATCCCAATGCATCCCGTTGTACCCATAAACCGCCATATCCTTTTCCCCATGTGTGAAATCTACCCGAAGTATTTACAGAAAGAAGCTCCTCGAACTTAACTCTTCAACCATTACGATGCATTATCATACACAATTTTTCTTTTGTAGTATCATGTCTTACCACACCGCTTCAAACCAGCAATGAATGCTAGTGAGGCTACTGAAGCCGGTTTGAACGACCCGAATTATGCGATCCATAGCTCGACCGTCTCCTTGAATGAGCTGGCTGCTCTCCCTGAGAAGATCGACGAGAGTACGACCGCAGTGCTTCTCGCGCTTGTGCTCGATCGAAGCTCGCCCCGTACGGTTGCGTCACTAGCGGCCCTCCCTGAGACTATCGGCGAGAGTATGACTGCTGCTGTGCTTGTCGTGCTTGTGCCTGATCGAAGCTCGCTCCGTACGGTTGCGTTGCTGGCTGCTGTTGCCCGTATTGCATCTGCTGTTGCTGGAAGTACTGGCTTTGCGGCGTCTGGGGAGAAGGCGATGCCCATCCGCCTGGCATTGCATTCGTGTTTGGCGTCATCATTGGCTGTTGGAAGTAACCTTGGCCTTGGAACACCTGCTGTGGAACCTGACTCGGGCTGGAGTACGCCATACCGACCATACCATGAGGAGTGCCGGGTCCAGTTGGCATTCCCATAACGCTCGGAGTTCCCATTGGCATGCCCATTACACTTGGAGTTCCGACTGACATGCCCATGACACTCGGGGCACGGGAAGGCGCACCTGCGTAGCTCCCATATGCGTATTGGCTCTGTGCCATGTTTGCCTGTATTTGTAACTGCTGCTGTTGGTGCATCTCGAGCATCTGGCGTTGGCGCGCTTGAGTTTCTGCCACCTGCTTTTGCTGCTGAGCAAGTAGACGCCGATCTATTTCTGCTTGCATAGCGGGGGAGTGGCCGATGCGAGCGGCTTTAACAGCAGCCTTCTCCTTCTCACGGGAGTCAATGTACCCGGTCAATCCCTGTGAGGGTTGCTGCTTCTTGTGTTTGGTAACACCTGACAGCAATGGAGTGCCTGTCATGCGAGCGACCTGCTCTTGCTCTTGTGCTGACAGCGACGTCTGCCGGTAATCCAAAATCGCATCAGCGCCCCGAGATTGTGGGCGACTCAAGGGCCGACTGGGAGGTCGGACGGCACCTGGAGAGCCCTCAGGTGTTCGCTGCAGATGCGTCCAATCACCAGAACGTTGCCGTCCCCCAAGGGGTTCGGGAGTGGATCGACCATGACCGTAAACATAGTTTTGCGATTGGTTTGCACGATACTTGACCCATTCTTCCGCATCAAGCTTTTGCCTGCTATCATGCTGCTGCTGTGGTTGCTGTTGTGATGCCATCGTGACTGGCTGCCAAGCAACGCTTCGCGAATCCGAAGCATTTACGGAGCCCGAGCCGCTCCGCATATGTAGCATTGTGTTTGGCGTCGTCCTTCCGGAGATGTATGATTGGCGTCGTTGCTCATTGGGAGTGATTGCGAGATTTTCTCTTGACTGCGAAAAGCTGCCGTCGTGCACTTCTTGGGTCATGGTACCACTGGTACCAGGCCGCTTAGCCTCTAGAGGAAGAGAGTATGTAGGGCCAAAGTCGAAAGCTGGCACGTCTGCTGATGGCGGGTGTCGATTGGCGACGACCTGTGAAGCCTCCTCTTCCTCTACGTCGGACTTGAGTTTGAGGTTAGGGTCACCAACAACTCTCAGTATGCCGCTTCGGGGGCGATCCTGAGGTCTAGTGGGCAGTTTGCGTGGTTGAATCTCCTCGCTAGCAACGCTCGCATAATCAGGGGTGGAGCTTGAGAGGGCATCGTCGTCGTCGTAGCGACTACTAGATGTGCTTTGTTGTCTGTGTAGCAATGCTTCTTGGTGGTTGAGAGCGTCGAGGGCTTCGAGATCAACTATCTCGTTTCGTAAACTGTCGAGGTTTGAGCTGTTGGTCGAGCGAGCGTCATCCTCTTTCGAGGGAGAAGGGGACCGACCTGGGACTGGTTTTCGCTGGACGTGACCGCCGCCGCTACCAGAATGCGGACGATACGGGAGCTCCTCTCGCCATTGTTGCTGCGGCATTTCCACGTGTTCAGGCACTGGTGGAGCTGCAGGTTCATATGCAGACGATGGCTGGACGAACTCAGCATGCTCCACGTAGGGCGATGCTGGTATCGTCGCCAGCCGACTGTTTGAGTTACGGTCTGTTGGCGGAGGTCGAGAGGGTGCGCTCAGATGCATCTGTTGGCCGTCGCCACTGTAAGCATTGTAATCCGCGCTACGTCTGCTTTGAATGCTCTCTTGGCTTCTCCAAGCAGCTGCAGCACCGGCTGCCGCGATACCTGGATTGTTGGAGGCATCAGCCATCTGCTGATAAGTTGCAGGGTCTACATCGGCGTTTGGTATCATGGCAGATGGCAGAGTGGGTCGCACGGGTGGCTGCTGGTAAGGCGCATGCTCAAGAGCAGGTGGCACATCCACCGGCCCATGCGGCGGAGCAGACGGTGCGATCGGAAGCTGAGGTAGATTGCCTGGATCATGGATCGGGCTTTCGTCACTATCGGAAGCTTCGCGGTAGTTGGACTGTCCATTGTGGGGACCGCCGTTAAAGGACGCATGTGGTGGTGGTGCGGGTGGGAGATCAGCTCCATCTATGCCACGACCGTTTCCGAGGCGTGAAGGCACGCCCTGGTACTTGTTGTAACCCTGAGCCTCCGATACTGATCGCTGATGCTTAGGAGACGCGAACGGCACTGCTGCAGGAGCGGTACCCGAGCGTGGCGGGCCTTGAGGCTCAAAGTCAACACGCGCTTGTCGACTTGGAGATGAGCGGCGAGTGGATGGATTGGAGCGGACCGAGCCCTGATCGTCGAATCGCAGACTGCTGGCACGCATGGAACCAGCGCCGGTGGCACGACTGACGGTGTTTCTCCTGGTTGACCTAGAACCAGGAGAGTCAGAGTCGCCCGAGTTCATGCGCGTTGAGGTGAGCTCCTTCAACTGCTTCCGCCACTGGCGTTCGGACCAGGTTGAGCTGCCATCAGTATTAATGAGGCTGACCACGTCCCAGATCTCCAAGTACCCATAACGCCTGCCAGAAGGCATGCCGAACATGAGACCCCGCGAGTCCAACACATCTGCGATGAGCTTCTTAGGGCGTCCGTAGAGGTTGAACGTGTCGAAAACAGGGAAAAGATACTGCAGCATAATCTCGAAGCCGCTGATCGCGGGTCGCACTTCAGGCATGACGAAAACAAAGCCCTCAGTTGTGCTCTCGGGGGTGGAGTGGACCGTGATTTTACCTTCGATCTTGACCAGTGTCGATTGGTCAATGAGTGGCTTAGACTGCGGGTAGATGGCGTAGCACGAGTACGCGTCCTTGACCGTCGCGATGGGCTTGGTGTTTTTCTTGATCTTCTTAGAGTCGTAGAACTTGATGTCGCCCTTGAGGACTGCCTGCTTGTCGTATACGTTGGATTTCTTCTGCGTCTTCTGCAGTTTGGCGTATTCCTTCTGGTCCGGCGGAGACACGACACACCAGCAGCGGCGCCAGGGAGTTCCGGCACCGAAGCGCACACGCACCCAGTCGTCGTAGGGCGCGGCTTGACGGTCGAGCAGTGTGCGAATGTTGTTCAAGGTCTTACCCTTGCCCGCGATAAGTGCTCCGGTATACGCTTCCGAGAGACTCGTGTGCTCGTACATGGCGAGGCGGATACCAGCGGTCCATTGAGTGAGGGCGTGGTACGAGTCGAAATGGAAAAGGTACTTGTTACTGGCAGCTGTCGATACACTGAGGATGTTTTCGAGCTTCTTGCCGTCCTTGAGAGTCATGGAGGGGATCTGGCTGGGGTCAGTGCTGCGTCAGGTGGGCCAGCCTCCGGCACACTTACCATGTGAATCGCAGCATCGGTGAGGTTGATAAATGTCGGCAGCACCTCGGTGTCGCCACCGGCCTGGTCAAGGGCGCTGGCGTCCCATAGCGAGAGAATGGTGCCCACGAGCTGAACAAAGTATTCCTGCCATTTTCTGTCTGGCGCGGGGCGGCCACCTGCAGGCTGTCAGTGTCACCAACGTCGGTCATTATGCAGTTTGACGTACGGGCGTCCGTGTCGTGGAACTTGAGAAAGTAGCCCTCCTGGTATAGTTTGTTTGAATGACTGTTGAGAAAGGTAAAGATGCGTTGGAGCTCAGGGAGCGTGTCTGCGCCGACCTCCATGACGGGCGGTTGGTATGTCTGGATCATGGACATGGGCCTCGAGGAAGGGCGCGAGTCGGTCGAGAACTGGCGCTGGTGGTTGGGCGAGGGCGATGCACGCCCGTTGTTGTTATACGTGTCGAGCGCACTTGCCGACAGAGCGAACGAGGGAAGAGCGGGTGACGACGGCCCCGGTGACGCTGTGTTGGACGGCGGCTGTTTCTGCAGGTGGGCGTTGCCTCCCCATTGCGACATAAAGGACAGAACTGCAGGTGAAGGCGGAATTAGCCCACGGTCTCAGACACACAACTGGGGCGAGCGAGGGAGGACGGTATCGCGGTGAAGTACAGGCGCATTTGTTTACCTCTCTTGGGTCGTCCCATGGTGAATTCGGCACCCAGGGGCAATTGGTTCCGTCCAAACGGAAACTTCGCTCTCGTACAGGGCACACCGCAGATGCAGTCGGCGCGTGGTCAACGGTGCTAACAGTCAGCCGTGCAACACCACGGATGCACCGGCAAGCAGTACAGAGACAGGCGATCACTATATTACAGCTTCGAGTAACGACCGACGGGGTAGATGTTTGCTGCAATGCAAGGGGCTGGAGGAGATTGAGGTTTGAAAGGCGCAAAGGAGCGACGCAGTGCTGAATGTATGTAGTATGTACGTATGTGGTGCTTAGTCCACGGTCCGTCCGCAGTGGAGCCCTGGGGAGGAATTCTAGGCATTGCGACAGGCAAACAATGACGTTGCCAAAGGATCGACGCCCTGGCGGTCCTCAAGTAGAGACGCGCTGACGACTAACGTGATCCACACTCCAGCCACAAGACCATCAAGACGTGTCGCTGGTGCTTCGCACAGCTGTCGCATCGCAGTCGCAACACCTGCTGTTGAATAATTCCGTGCTGGGTCCCATCTTGGCCGCCCTCATGCAGCCAACACGGTCCGCCGCGAGCTTACTCAATTGTTTCTCGTATTCGACCACGCTGGGCTTATGAGAGACTAATCGGAACCGTCGTCCGCGCGGACCATTCGGCACTTTGGGTAGCCCCTTCTGGACATGATGATGGGGGGAATAGTGGCTGTGCCTGAGGCCGCGTGTTTGTTGGCAAGCAGAAGGAATGTAGACGCACGGATTTGATGGTTGCACGCAGCTGTCAGAGCAACATCCCAGCATGCATGCAGAACATTCTGGGGTCGCCTGCGGCGGTTAGCCGAGCGGCAAGGTACCGGTGCATGACACATGCGACCCTCTGCAGTCTGCGCATCTGCACACTCTGTCGAACACATTTGGGGACATGGGGAGAACAAATTCGAGAAAGCCGGTGTTGCGGCCCATGGGCGGTCTGGAAGCTCATGTTAGCTTGCAATCGACTAAGCGTCGACTCAGACGCGGGGAATAGCTAGACTTAGTGGCAATAATCAATGTTCTATTCTCGAATCGCTGATATCTCGAGGTCATCTCCTTCACGTCCCGTGTTTTCGCGGCGATTTGTCGCTGCCGACCGCGAGAAGAGAGCGAGTGCACGTGACCCTGGATCCGCCTTGGCGTTAGCGCGTCACCCCACAGAACACCAGACACGCGTTGATGACGGGGGCATGCCTGAGCACGATATCTGGACGATTCAGGTCCGTCACTTGCAGGACGGGCACAAGCTCAATTGTCAACGCCAATCTTGGGCATTTGCGCGTAGTCTGGTCCTTTCGCGTAAGTCATAGCTCACCTCAAGCTAGCTCGCCAGTCGCGTCACGCAAGACGCGCATCCACTCATTGGTTCTGCAGTGGCAGCACATTCGTTAATATTCCACGCATCAAACACCATGCCTCCGCGTAAAAGCAGGGAGCCCTCCTCAAAGAGACGCCTCGAAAGCGAAAGCGAAAGCGTTGATCGGAGCGTGACGTCAGACGTCGCGACGTCCGATACTGCCTCGAAGAAGCGCAAGGTCGATTGGGCCACCATCGATAAAAAGAAGATCTTCCCGGGCTTCAAACTACGCCCTGCGAAGATCAAAACGCCTAAAGCATACAAGAAGCAGAAGACGCGAAAGTCTACTGGCGGCAAACCTACCGGTGGTGACTCGGGAGGATACAACAAAGACGATCCGCTAGACGCAGACATCGTGCAGAAGAACCCGTTCGCTGAAAGCCAACTGAGTGAGACACACTACGTCGTCCAGCCCGCGTTAGAGTGGGAGAGCACTCAACGCTATCGGAAGTTCACCATCAGCGAAGCCGAGTTCGAAGTCGGCCAGACCATTTTTGTCTCCAAGATTGAGGAGGAGCAGGATGCCACTAGCGCTATCCAGCACTGGATAGGAAAGGTGCTCGAAGTCCGCGCTGGCGATGCTGCCCACGTCTATCTAAGGGTCTACTGGCTCTATCGACCTGAAGATTTGCCTGATGGCCGGCAACCACACCATGCCGAGGGCGAGCTGATCGCCAGCAATCACATGGACATCATTGAAGCACTAAGCGTCATCGACCGAGCCACTGTCATACACTGGGACGAAGACCTGGAAAAGTCGATGCCGTTCAAAGATCAGCTCTTCTGGAGACAGACGTTCGACGTGGGCAAGCCGAAGGGCAGGCAGTTGTCAAAGTTGCGTGCGATGTGTACCGATGAGGCACCCTGCAATCCCGACGAAGGCGTCGTACAGTGTCCTTCCTGCTCCAAATGGCTACACTCACGTTGCCTCGAGAAGCGAGCAGTCGCGGATGCACAAGCGAATAACAAGAAGAGAGGCCCCCGCAAATCCTCGAGTGGCCATGTCGACTTCACCGCAAGCCTCACCACCCTCGGCGAATCGGGACCTACATACCTCACAGTTACCGACCACCGGCCCAAGCAGGACGGTAAACGCTTCAACGTCGACATCGAGTGCCTGATCTGCAGCGCGCTCATAGAACGTGCCGCCGATGATCTTCCACCCGAGAACGTCGCACCCGACACCATGATCCTCCCCTCCCGAGAAGCTGCCCCTGCGAAAGCCGAAGATGCAGACTCGGTGATTGGCAACGAAGAGGAGATCCTGGCCCCAGTGAGCCAGGCACCTCAACCTGGTGAGAGCACCACCGAGCCTTCTCCAGCGTAGTTGACTAAGTCCCCTGCGTAGCCAAACGAGGTCGCGGACGCCCGAGGAAATACCCCAGGCCGAGCTTTGTCGAGGCTACAGCGGAGCTAGTGCAGTCCTCGATCGACGTGTCGGAGAGCGTAGTCAAGTCGGAGGACCAGACGCCTACTGCGGCACCTGTCAGCAAATCATTATCTGCTGCGGCACCTATCAGCGAATCAGTATTTCAGTCTAGCTTCCGCTCGGTCAAGAGGCTGCTTTGGAAGTGAGCATCATCATTCTCCCCGCGGACGGTCTTGCGGAAAAGCGTGTATACCATTCCTAGTTCTATTTGATACCCTTTTTGCTACATCTTCGGCATGTTGGGAGGTTCTTTGCTTCTACAGTTGCGCATTCTAAATCGTTCTAGTCCACTTCAGCTTGCATATCATCGATCTGTGCTTTGTATGGTTGAGGGATCCATTGCTCTAGTGTAGCAGTCTAAATAAATATGGAGCGAACACTTTACAATGAACTACTGTTTCGCTTCCAGATCACCATCTTTATCAAACATGTTTGACCAAATTACCTAACAATTCAACCTTCACGAGCTCAGCGACCAATTGCTGCAATAAGGTGCATGCGCTGTCTGAATAACTATACGCACTATGTCGGCGTAATTGAGACAAGCTGTCTCACTTCAAGGCTGTTCCAGCACTTCGTCGCGTTCTAATAATTCGCTGAGTGGACTCAAGCTCATGTATAATATATCAATTGCTCTTCTTTACCAAGATGCATTTACACAGAGCACCCACGAAATATCGCAGCATCTGATGCGCCATCGACTTGCAACTAACCAAAAAAACATCACTGATGGAGCGTTCTCGAACAGCGTACTATCACTATCTCAAAAAGCGACTTGTGAGGTCTTCTGCTAGTTCGATTGTAAGTCTCGTTGTCAGCACGTTTGTGTAGGTTCTGTTTTCCCCCACGAGTATAGGGAGGATGTTGCTACTAGGATGATTCGAGACTTAAATAAGTAGCAACATCTTCCCTATAGACACAAGAAACCACACAATAGGTAAGCAAAAAAGCTCTTTTTGCCACTTTTTAAAGACTTAATATTTGTCCGAGTAGCAATATTCTTCCCTAGAGATGCAAGAAACTGCACATCAGTTAATTATATACTATAGCTGTCGGATCATAGATATTGTCAATATCTCAGCTACGCGATCAGCCTGAGCAGCGCACTGATCGCAGCGTCCGAGCAGCGCTCAGACCAGAACCCCTGAGCCCATCTCTTCTGTAGTTCTCCTCCTTCAAATCAATCCTAGAACAAAAACAATCGTACCGAACAGAATGCATTCCTAGTTATCGTTATTTTCTTTCAGCACTAGTGCGAAGCCCTACCAACAATAGCGTATGAGCAAAACGCGCCATACTGGGTTCTGGGGCAAATAGCAGAAAGAGCCTTTAGGCTAGCAGCAAACATACAGCACGCTCACAACGACCTACTATATTCAGTAGCAGGTGATATAGATTCGGAACTGGCTGACACGTTTCGCATAGTGTATGCATGTAACTTTATCCATCTCTGCGACAGAATGACAGATCAATCAATCATCGAAACAGAAACGATCATCACAATAGACGCAGAAAATATACCACCAGTAGACTCACAGCATCCCAAACAATCCTTAATCTATAATCTCTCATATTCTTCTAACAAAATACTAGCTAAGTAAGTTTGCATTCTCGCCCTCCCAGAAAAAAAGCCAGGGCTTGATAAAAAGGGGGTATAATGCCCACTGGTTGTATAAAAAAACGCCATCGCTGAATGCTAATCTCCCCATTCCCATTCCCATCCTATCCTATGCTCCGATACGCACTCCAAGGAGAGTGGCAATGTGAATCATAAACGCCATAGAAAAATGCATAATGTTTCCTTCCCCACGCTTTTGTCATTACCACCCCTTCATCCTCCACGCCAGTCTACTCAACAGGCAACTTGTCCTCCCCCACCTTCAGCTTAACAATCAACCTCGGGTTCAGACCTCCGACCCTAACTACCTGCACGAGCCCCGTCTTCTTCCCACTGCTCGGCTCCAGACTCTGCCTCTTAAGCGGCCTATCGCTATCGTCGGCTGCCAGTTTTCTCTTGCGATCGTTTGTGAACCGCGCGAGCATTTCCGGGCGTAGGAAAAGCTTGACGATCTTGCGCTTCTGCTTCGGCCCCTTAGGCGTCGCAGATGAAGAGGCAGGCGTGGGGGCTTTGATGGTGGGGATGGCTGCTGCGCTGGGTCGGGGAGAGGGGGCAGCTGAAGGTCGAGGTGATGGCGCGGCGGACGGTCGGGGCGAGGGTGCTGCTGATCCTCTGGCTGAGGCAGATGCCGGACCGAGCTTTGTCTTGATCTTGAGCTTGGTCGTTGTCGTTGGTAGTGGGATGGGAGAGTGGATGGCTGGTGGTGTGGAGATGCCAGTCGGGATACTGACAGGCGCTGGCGCAGGTCGTGCTGGCGCAGGTCGCGATGGCGCCGCAACGACAGGTGCAGGGGAAGGCGCAGGCGGTGGAACCGGTGTCTTCACTATCGGTGCCGGAGTCGCCGGCTTCGATGGCGGTGCTACAACTGGCGCGGGTGACGGCTTTGGTGTTGGTGCCCGAGACTCAGGCTTGGCAGCTGCTGGAGTAGGTGCACGAGATGCCTTTGCCGACTCTGGCAAAGACGTTGGAGAATTGACGACCGGTGGGGAGAACATTCCCGACTGCTGTCTCGACTTGGGTGGTCCCGGATCGGCCGATGGAGGCGGAGGCGACCCAGCGGGCTTCAGCTTCAGCGACATCTTCAGCTTCGGTGCAGACACCGGCGGAGCTGGGGCTTGAACGACAGGTGCTGTCGGCACCAGTGGTGCGGGTGCAGCCACATCTTCGACAACTGGGACGTAGGCTGGTTTTGACCTCTTTCGGTAGCCGCCTGTTTGTGTGAAGCGTAGGCGACCTTGTCCAAGGTGCTCCATTCTCCAGTAGCGTGGCATATGCAGAACGATAGGCAATGTGTTGCGCTTAAGGTGGTCGAACACCATGTTACAGAAGTCCAGGAGCTCCAACATATCGCTGATCGACAGGGTCTTGGAATTTAGAGCCTCCTCGAGTGCATCCTTCAAGGTCTGGTTGTTTTGAAGGTCTGTCTTCAACCCTCGCTGGGCACCATTTAGGTTCTGCCGGGCAAGCTGGCTTGCACGGTCCGAGTTATCAGCATCTGTCTCAACTACTAGACCACCAAGAGTATTGTCGGCTGGCTTCTCTGGCGTGTAAACGTCGCCGGTAGCAATTTGGCCAATCGCAAAGCTGAAGACCCGCAGAAGCTGTTTCCTGAAATATGGTGACGGATCAGATCGAATGTCGTGCATCAAGAACTTCAACACTGCGTCCTTTCGCAGCATACCAAGCCGTACCAGACAGTCCCATGCTTTCAGTCGCACATTGTCAGCATTGCCAAGCTGGGCATACTGCAGGAACTCCGATGGCTTAAAGGGAGTGACGCGATTCGTGATGAGCTTACGTGCGCAGTCAAGGGCAGTTGTCGTGTACACGTTCTGGTACGTTGGTATCCATTCATCAAGACGCTGGTGGCGTGTGAGCTCTTCGATGGCCTTCTTGGTGAACTCAAACTCATCGCGCTCTGTCTCGGCATCGAGCAGCTCCATATCGCCAGTCTTATTGGCGGTGAGACAATCTGCCAGGCAGTGCATCAGAGTCGAGATGTAGTAGTCGTCACTGTATTCGTTGCCCCTGTTGTCATTGTAGCGAATGATGTCGAGGAGGAAACGCTTTGCTTCCAAAGGTGCTCTGCCGTCCTCGCCCTTGATCTTAGAAATTGCCTTGGGGATAGCGCATTGTATCAGATACAAGCTTCGGTCTGAGAAGTCGTTCGATCGCGTCATTGGGGAACCTGGGATGCAAAAAAGCTCGCGGAAAGCCTTCTTCAGATGGTACAGGCCCGTCCACTCCGTGCGCTTCAAGGCGCTCTGAGCCATGACATCGGCGGCATATGTCCGAATACCATGGAAGTATCGATTGTCCATGAGCGTTTTGACCAAGAACGTGGAGATCAATCGATGTCCTTCCTTGCTGGCCAGGAACTGTATGGATTCGTACTGTGCAACAACGTCCTTGTCTTGTTGCAGCTGGGAGACGTACATGTAGGATGGCATGTCGTTGATGTGGGCTCGACATATCCACTCGAAGTCGGCGTCGATGCGGATCCACTCGTAAGCTTCTCCCTCCATCTTGGCCTCGTCTTCAGCAGGCCAGTCGCTGAGTCGCCATTCTTCTTGCTCTTTTGCTGTTCCAAAGACATCGCCCAGCATGTAGAATGTGACATCCTCTTGAGCTTCACCTGACGCATCGAGTCCAGCCGCGGCAGCCTGCCGTTCTTTATTTAGACGATTCCGCTTGAGGCGCTTGTACTTTGTGTTGTAGGGAATTTCGACCTTCACATTAGATGAGTTGATGTCAACAATGTGCTCATATGGCGTGCCATCGGCTTCGTGTATCCGGATAGTCATGGGACCGACGAAAGTCGGGAATTCGTTTCCAGGCAAAAAGCCATGTGCGCTCTCCTTGGCTTCTCGCATAAAGTCGTCAGCTGAAAGAGCATTCTCGATAGTTGTGACAGTTGAATCTGCCTGTATCTGTCGAATTTGAAGCTGCACAACTTGCTTCTTCTTGTTGAACGACGGAAAGCACTCGAAGTTGGGGCATCCTGACCCCACAACCCACTGACTGAAGAACGAGTCGAGCTTCTGATGCCCAACCTTCTCACAGATGTCAAGGAAGTCTTCTGTCGTGATTGCGCCATTGTCGTATTTGCCTTGACGGGCGTTGAACAATAGCCGGTAGAGACAACGATCAACGCCGTTCTTTCCACTTTGTTTCACCAGTCGGTTGTGTAGGATAGAGAGCACCATGAGAGACTTGAGTTCCATGAACTCTTGCTCGGCGTGATCCAGCTGCAGGTATTGGCCAAGGCGTTGCAGTGAAGGCCGCTTCTTGTCCATTTGTATGACCTTGTCGACCATCAACTTTTGGCGGAATCTCCAGTCGTTTCGTCCGAAGAGCTCGCGCAAGTAGAGCTCGGCCATGAACCAAGACGCTCCAACGATTATCCAATAGTCGTAGATGTCTCGTGCGATAACATCGACTCCAATCCATTGGCTGGCAACCGCGTGTACCAAGACCCTGGTGGTGTGTTCAAGGGGTTCCCAAATTGTCTCTGGAAAGAGCAGCCGGGAGCTACAGATGGAGAAAGAGGCAGTATGAGAAGCGTCGCAGTCGAGATCGTCCACGAAGGCAAGCTTGTATGCATTGCCAAATGCGTAACTTTGGAACCGCTCTGTGAAGCTGTCAAGCGCTCTTGCAAGCATCATAGCGCTGTTGCGCACCTCGTCTTCCCTTCCAGGCAGACAGAAGGCGTGTACTTTGATGGCGCTCTCGGCGAGACGTTCTTCGTCGGCAAGGTCGCGGTAGTCGGAGAGGTCGACGTGCTCGAATGGGCCGATGACGAAGCCGACATGCTGGGGGAGGACAAGCGATTCGCACGTGAAGCTGGCTGTCTTGCGTGAGGAGTCTGTGGGGTCCAGAATCTGCAGAAAGTTAGCACCATGTTGGATTTGGTCGCAAAAGGATGCATACGTCGTCAGTCAGAACGCCAGAACAGATGACTTGCATCTCCATGGCTTTCTCCTCCTCGGAGAATCCTGCGTCGTCATCTGAGTCCGACATAACACTGTCCGCTTTGTCCACTCCATTGACGAGCGCCTGGCCGGTGCCTGATCCTGGCGAGTGCTTGCTGAGCGCATCGCCCATGGTCCGCGGGTACCGGATGGACACGTCGAAGGGACACCTAGTCTCGCCGTCGTCTATGCATGGAAACAGACAGGACGAGGTGCCGGGAAAGGGCGAGTTGCGCGTGTAGGCATGCGGGAAACGGGAGTCTCCGTCTTCAACCCCGGCGAAATGCAGCCCGTCCCTGAAGTCGTCCAAGATATAGTCTATCTCCACCTTGAGCGGGGCGTAGAAGGTACCCTGCGCATCGAGAGGCTGGCCGGCTTCCTCAGGCTTCACTTCCCGTATCTTGACGCTGTCGGGCAGGTACACGACCAGCTCGTCCGCGCCTTCATTGACGTGTCGCTGGATCCGGTCCTTGGGGAAGTGGTATTGGCCGAGGTCGGTGCCGGGGTACAATGTCATGCGCTGGTGCAGGTTCGAGTAGTTGAAGCTCGCCGTCTGTCCTTCAATCTTGATTTGGGTGGGTTTGAGCTGTCTGGCGTTGAGGATGACCTCGCGCAGCTGCCCTCTCTCGGGTAATATGTCGAGTGTCGTCTTCCCCGTGACCTGGCGCGGACAGAAGCTGATGTCGAGCTCCAGCGTCTGCTTCAATAGCTGGAAAGTGTCGCCCGTCGAGGCATCGTCCGGGGCGGCGGCGATCTCGAGGGGCGGCGCCATGATGGGCGACGTGATCCCAAAGGTGCGGCGGTTGATGTCGGCGATAGTCGAGGTCGTGGTTGTTGGTTGATATGAGGGTCGGGCGCGTTGTTCGAAGGAACCGCGACAATGAGACGGGCCGTGCGTAGCGGCTCAACTTCCGCGCTTCACTAGCGCACTTCACAACTCGACGTCTCTCACTACGTGCGAACTTCTTCACAGAAACGCGACGCCTCCTATGCTGTCTATTGCTTCACTTTCTTCATTCGAGTTGATTCTAGCGTCTTGTATTTTTATTGTATTCACTTTCATCTAACCATGACTTCGCGCGTACACCCTTTCCGCACAACAAAGACTTTCTTCCCTCCAAACAGACACTTGCTCAAAGACATTTGAACCATGTATACTTTCTTCTTCAGACTATTCTCTTTCGCAAGCTCTCCAGTACGGTCTGCATGCTTCCTCTGATGGCCATGGACGATATCGCATCTCCTTTGAAGTGTAGGCTGCCTCCTCGGGACCTCTGCTCCGCCACATCTGAGAAACACCACATCTTCTTCAAGTCTGGCGTCGACGTCGACTCTCCATTATTAGAAAATTCCGCTTTATAAAGTCCGATCGCAGCTCCTCATTAATATAGTGCGTAAGCACCACCTCGGGTTTCCTTTACAGAATACGTTTCTGTAGGCTCGAACTAAGACGCGTGAATAACGTATAGTCCTTTGGGCACGACTCATTCATATCGATGCCCGTGATGTTAGGAAATCTTGTCAGGATTGACAGGCTCTCCTCATCCCAGTATTCTTGCTCATGGAATTCATAGGGCCAATTCAAGACGTGAAGTCGAATGGCTCGCACAGCTTGTATCTGCTCCTGGGTACGCTCCTCCAGGAAACGGCGAACAGCAGATGGATCGAAGAATGCGAAAGTGTTATGCGATTATATCAAATGCGCTGTCTCAGCATGGATGCGTCGGCATACTCGGGTCAGGGCGAAGACATGTGGCTGACTTGCGCGGCTTATACGACGATGACAAAAGCGACCGAGATGGCAGCGACCAAGACGACCGCGGCAACGAATACAGGGAAGAGAGCGATCCGCTTGATTCTCCCAGAGACGACATTTTCTTAATTTGGACTCGATGATGTGGCCACTGAGCACATGCTCGTAGATCATGTATCTGAGCTCTGCGGGTAGGTCCAGAAATCAGAAAGGCGATCTCTTCACACTGTTTTTTTCAGCTCTACTCGATCACTGCGCAAACCGCGACTTACACCAAACACTGCTTCAATACTGATCGAAGCATGTTGATTGGTTTGGTATCCCGAAGTCTGCGCGTTGTTCCTGGCGGAGAGTGCATACTTGGATTGTACGCACGAAGAAGGGAAAGAGGAAGAGAAAGTGTGGTGTGTGTGAAGAATTGGTAGAATTGGGGTAGAAGCGCCGCGATACTAAGGCGCTAGTGTTCATCGATTGCTGGAAACTTTTGGAAATGCGCTGTCGCAGAGCTTCCTCCGCCAATTTTATGAAATACGTCGTGCTTCACCCGAAAAAAGCCCTGGCAGGACACGCGGACGCTCGAACGTCTCTACGCTCTGAAAGCCCAGCGTGTCAGGTTGCCAGCGACATATATCTACCTTGACGGTCCGTCCGCCCATCCATATCCAGATACCACCTATCCAAGTCGTGTCTGCCGAAAGTCCATCGTTATGGTAGTTCCATAGCTGCAGATTCCTGAGTCCAACCATGCGAGTCAAGTACGCAAGGTCCGACGCCCTCAATACCCTGCGCTCATTGAGCATATTTGTCTTCGAAAAAATCTGTAGCGCCAAAGTACGGATAGCAGCCTTTTGCTCGGTGCTGAGATCGTTCAGGAACCTGTGAATGGATTTCGTGGTACTGAAGGCGAAAATGTTGTGTGAGTAGACGATAAGGTGGGTTTCGGAGTAGATCTGGCGGCTGGTGCGCAATAGAGCGAGGAGATTATCGGTGTCGGGAGCGAAGTGCAGCTTTCCGGTGGTTTCGTATAGGGCGTGATGGTTGCCGCCGAGGGCGTACTCATATATCATGCTCCGTAGTTCGGCGGGTAGGGCGAGGAGGAGTGACACTGGCACAGCGCTGGCACTGCTGCGAGGTGAGTGTTCGGGTCAGTGAAATGGAAGGTGCGACCTACGATGCGGGCGTCGACATGTTGGACATTGGCGCAGTAACAGTAGCTTTTCAAGCTCGATCAATTGTGGTTGATGAGGAGATTGAAGAGATGTTCCGGATGCGCCGTGTGTATCTGGCATCGACATGCGTGACGGTGCAGGACGCTAGCGTGATGCGCTAGTGAATGCTGCACCTTCCAATGTTCACAACCAACGCCGCGGCATGACGACAGGAGGAATTTGGCTTAACTTGGGGTTGTATTTCATGCTTGCTACACACCGTAGAGATATGCCTCTTCACCAGTCGCCATCCGGTTCATACTGATTATACTGATTGCGTGGGTATTACCTCCTTGCATCAAGCCTTTCCAGGGTGAAGTCCCTTTGCCAATTCCATCATTTCCATAAAATCATCCCTCCAGGGCCCCTCGGAGTTGATTGAGCTAGGGCATCCAGTGAGCCCTGCCTCGGGAAGCTGGCCACAAAATCCATCTTGGTCTCGGACAGTGATCTTGACTTCTGGAGAACGTTGACCAACCAGGGCGTATATATCGACAAATAGACGCACGAGTCGATAAGAAGGCGGATGCTCTTCCACGATTTCGATGCTTTTCAGTCCACTGAATTCAGCGATGGACTTCAGGTACGTGGCCTCATAGTCGTCCCACTCGTACGGGTACAGCTGGCCTCCACTAGTTTCCAACTTCAAAAACGCTATAGCCGCCTTTTGATCCGGTGTGCGACTCTCGAGGAAGGTCTGGAAAGTTTGTTTGATGTGAAAGACGAATGATCCCTGGAGAAATGGAATCAAGCGGGTCTCGGTATGCAGTTGGCGGTTGACGGAAAGGAGGGCCATGTTGAGGTTCGCATAGTCGAGGTCTGTTTCATTGCAGCCGTGGAAACGTATGGCGCCGTCTACAAGGACGGTTTCGATTCGAAGGCCATGGAGATCGTCGAGAACATATCCGTATATGGCGTTCCTGAGCTCCGCTGGCAGAAGGAGGAGCAGTGACGTCGGTGCACTGCGACAATTAGTGGCAGCTTGGAGAGCAGGCAGGCGCGACATACGTGTCGATCTCTGACATGTTCGGCTAGGTAACGACGTCCAAGTTCGATTTTTATCTGGGAACCGGTGTCGAGTGGACGTGGTGGAACCTGGAGGTAGAATTGGTACACATGGGAACTGCTAGCGCCGCGCGCTAGTGGGGCGCTAGCAGGGGACACTTTCACCGACAACACCTGAGGGAGAGCGAGACAACAACGAATATGCCCAATACTTCTGCGTGTACTAGCTTAAGAAACACCACACCACAACCTGAGATGTGAAGACACCAACGCTGATGTTATACTAGACAGAGGTCGAGTTGTATTCAACGTTGCTCAGACCATGGGTGTGAGACAATAGGTCTTGTATGAAAGTATTGTATTGTTCTGATGAGCTGAGCAGTAGAAGGGCCCGAGCTTTGCATTGTCATGTAACAATAGGGTGACCATCGCGAGAAAAACACTGGGAACGTACGGGAGGCTCGGTTGCGGACTGGACGCAGCTCAACTGCGCTGACCTTGAAATTCGGAGACCACTCAAGGACTACTTCCCTTATGACATCAACCCATTCCGGCGTGCAGCATTTCTGGTCGATCCGATAGTCCATTATATGAACTATCTCGAGTACAGTCAAGCCAGCCAAGTAGTCGAATTCTTCCGCCTTCGACTGTATCCTTACGTTGTCCTTAAGCATTTGCCTGCTCCCGTACGTGCGCAACCTTATAGCTCGGATAGCAGATTTCTGAAGTGGAGTGCGGGTTCGGAAGAATGCGTTCATTAATTTCGAGGAGTTGAACTCAAAGATGCTGTTCAAATATGGTAATGTTAGCGTTTCTGCGCGGGTTTGTCGGCGTACGAATAACAGAGTCTGGTTTTGATGCACGTAGGTTCTACCGCACAACATTCCGTCTTCGATATAGATGTGGCAGCGGCCTTTTTCGGAAGCGTATTTGTATTTTCCGTCGCGTAGTTCCCTGGGTAGAGCGAGGAGCGGTGAGCTTTGCAAGCTTTGCATATTGCCGGCGCTTGAGTTTGGACACTTTCGAGTATTCAGTTAGCTTCAGAAGTGACACTACCATGACTGCGTAATCATACCCTCTCGTTGTTTGGATTGGTAAATGTTGGAATAGGCAGAAGTTCAGGTCCAGGTAAAAAAATGACGATGAGGATTTGATGTGAGGGGCATGCATGAAGCTAGTCGAACGTGTGTAACCTGTACCTCGTTCCCAAATACACATGTAAAAGCGTATTAAGCGAATTCCGATCAAAGGTTCTGGGATAATCTTTGGAGGTTCATGGTCGTAAAGAGAGCATACATCATTCTGATATTGATTCCTTTCGAGATGTTGCAGAACTTGAAGCTCTTCCGGGCATACTACAGGCTGAGACCACAGCGCCTAGCACGACCCTCCAAACATGGTGGTCGCTTACACCCATCAAAGCTACTCTAGTTCCTCCTTCGGTGCTGATAGGAATGTCTTCCATGATAAGTTTTTTTTGTCCTGCTTCACAACGCTTATTACTGTGGCACATAAAAACGTCCCGTTCGCGTGTCGAGTCATCCAATCTTTGATCCAGATGTCACCCATGCCAGTCAAAAACCATAGTTCGAAGATCTCAATTTCCCGTAGACCTTTCAATCCGACCAGCAATGAGAGCACCGAGTCCTAAATTAGATAATCATCTTTTAGTATGATCGATCGAATGACGGTGTTTTGTTCCTTAGTCCGAGTAGCAAGAAATGCTTCTTGGGCGCTGGTCCTACGAAAGAGGAACTTGCCCATAAAGTAAGGAATAAGCTTAATTTCTGCGTAACTCTGGCGATTGACGAACAAAATGGCAAGACTGTGCTTGGGAGAGCTTATCATTGGTGCTCTTTCGGTACCCTGTCCTGTTCCATAGCAAGTGTCTTCGAACAAGCCTTGGTACATGTAGATTTCGTTCCTGAGCTCGCCCGGTAGATCGAGGAATGGTGACCGAGGGAGATCACTAATGCTATATTGAAGTAAGGAATTGTACTCGGCCTAGGGAGAGATACCACGTACGATTGTGCGAGTACCATGACTTCGAATACCTCCATCGTTGGTAGACGATTGCTCGGTTGAGTACAAACGTGAGATCTTAATAGCAGCAAGGAGGCCGAGAAACGATATATATACAGTGAGCATGCAAGCGAAGTGCTCGTGCTCCACTAGCGTGAAGGCTTTCTCTCCATACATGTGTGACGAACTGGACGTACGCAGTCTAGTGCGGCAGTGAGTACTTCTAGAACCAGATAATAGCCTGCTTAAGTAAACAATTCAACAGCCAGATATGACAGGAGTCAATGACAAATTCCAATGCTGAGCCCAATAGCTTGTCATCAGTTCCATGACGATGCACATGAGTCTAGTTTAAAGTAGTCACTAAGGTGTATTAAAACGACATCAGAAGCATGAACGTACTTACTTTCTACAAATTCCCAACAAAGACTACAAATCATACATTGCAAAATTCTGATCCATCTACCAAAACTTTACAAAACACAGCCATGTCGACCAACTCGATCAATTATCCAGAACAAATGAAGAGAGTCAAGAGCTCCGCGATTTCCGAATGTTGTGTGCAACTCAAGGTTTTCTGGGCAAATTGCGAACACTGTGCCGCAGATACTTATGAGCACAAGTGTGATGAGTTCCTCGCCGAGGAGCGGTGTGAGCGTGACGACAACACTCAATGGGCGAAGGTGTTGGTAGGGTCTTAGCACTAGTGCTGAAAGGAAATAACGATAACTAGGAATGCATTCTGTTCGGTTGGTTTTGACTTTATTGTACTAAGGAGGAGAACTACAGAAGAGATGGGCTCAGGGGTTCTGGTCTGAGCGCTGCTCGGACGCCGCGATCAGCGCGTCTGACCGCGTGACCGAGATCAGTGCGCCTGGTTGCGTAGTTGGGATATTGACGATACTTGTGATCCGACAGAAGGATCCTTTCTCTAACTTAGGCGTATTCGGCCATATGTAGCGTTTGCCGAATAATGGGCCCTGGACAGGAGATTGTGAGCATTGTAGAGACCCCGAAAATCCTAAAGTCTGCACGGATGGGCAGGTGGAGGCCTGGCAAAACGAGAAAAAGATGGACTTGGTGAAAGAAATCAAGACAATGGCTGGAATAAGCGAGGAGATGGAGAAGATTGAGTGGAGCAGGTGAAGAAGTGTCTGGGATAGTGTGAGGTATGTGGTTGGCAGTGTAGTTTGAGTAGTGAATATTATATTACTTACAGACCATGGTTGAACTACTTATATGTCTCACGGTGCAGAATACTCGATCGGTTGCGTACATATGTGTGAGCAATCTAGAAATATTGATATGACAGTCTGAGAAGTGAGCACAATTGCAATGTACTTACAAAAAAAAACGTGAACGACTCCAGAATGTTGGAGACTCTTGTCCAGAGATTCATAGGTACCCAATGAGCAGAATTAAGCATTTATATGCTACGTACCTGTGATAGCTGCCGAGGCTGCTGAATCTTACTTGTCCAACGTGACGCCTGGCAGTATGTGACTGTAAGAGCAGGGCCCTAGCTCGTGCATACCTAAACACCTACTACAAGTATGTTGATCATGACTACATACCTAGTGTGCAGGTCCCCTGATTAGGTGTGTCACGTAACGATGAGCGTCCGCCTTCAAGTTACGTGGATATCGTTCATTACAGTAGCGCGCCTAGTGGAGGGTCATGAAATGCTTCAGTGCCAATCACAGTCGTCATCAAGCAAAATAATCGACCTGCTTGATTCCTAATTCGGCGTGCACATATTACGACTTGGTACTTGAGGCCGGACACGTCCCTGCCTTTGGCACGTTCGCGAATCAAGACGCCGATCGTCTTGCTTGTTGACAACTGTGGTGCCAATGTCTAGATACTTTTATGACTTGATGTGCTGTCAGAGGTGAAATGTTTACTTCAGAAGTCTCTGATTCTTGGTCATCAACTCAATGATGTTGCATCTATGATATTCAGAAGAGAGAGTAGTGAACAATGCAAGTCTGGTAAAAGGAATAGTACAAACGGATGTAGAACACAGTGAATTTGGACTTTTTGCTTTTAGTGCGCAAATAACCAGTGTTACTGTCACCCGCAACCCGTGCGCTGTCCGCTCTGACCAACTCACATCCTCCTTTCACCTTGCAGATCTTGATAAAAGCCTTTATGTATAACTTAGCGAGTTCAGATCTTCATCCATAAGAAAAGTGGTCTAGTAGAAATACGAACACCACTGGTTCTAATGGAGCTAAAATCGAGGGATTGTTAGTTCGATCCCTCAATAAACAAAAACCGTAAATGAATTAGAGTCGGGTGCGACCTGATTCATTTACACTCTTTGCCTTTCTTGCGCTCTCACAAGAGACAGGACTTCAGTAGGCAGAGCTAGTACATGTCCGCAAGTTTAAGCAAGCCTCGGAGCCAGCTGACAGACGATAAGGTCATCACAGAAAAGAGCCGGATGCTGTATAAGATATGGAGGTGAAAAATCACGCGTATCTCTAAGTTTTGGAAGTCGGATAAGAAGACAAATATATATAAATAGAATGCTACACATAGCACCCCTGAACATTAGAAGTCTGAACGTCAGCCCTGGAAAGTATCTAGTACACTCACTCGGACAGACAACCAGGCAAATCGAAACAATCCCAGCGATAACCTAAAGTAATGAATGCAAACCGAAGAGAAAGGTCCGTCGCCCTCAAAATGTGTGGCGTGCTAAGATCTCGCATGTGAAAGTCACCAAGACTTTTGTGAGGAGACCGTTGGTCATGAGTCTTCCTTCGCCTTTATTGGCGGAAGCGTGTTCCGAAAATTTATGCAACTGCGACCCACTTACCTACCTGCATCGACCCACAACCGAGACTGACTCGATACATTGGCCATGATTCAGGACCTCACGATCTGTGGCTCCAGAATCACGCCAGGTGGATTCCCCAACTTTTCACGACTCGCGGCTGTTACCTAGGTACGCTTCTTTCGGAGCTTGCTTCCGCCGGCGGGATCACGCAAGCATCGACCACTGGTTTTGTGTCGCAGGCACGTGTCAGGCGCAATCCTGGCGGGTTCGTGGATACGTAATAGAAGTGGAGACGGGCTATTTTAATGATGAGGTAAAGGACTGGGAGATGCGATGGAATATGTCTAACCGGTAGACTTGTGTGGTGTGAAGTTAGTCTGTGTTTCGTCGCATCCTTCTGCACACATCGCCGAGGCACGAAGGCGATTACTCACAGTATGCATAAAATGGTACTTTTGAACATTACACAATATTATTTTGTTATCGGTCATAATCTATAAAGTCCGTACCGCAAGTGTGGTATAGGCATTGCTAAACAAGAACGACCTGGAAGAGCTTAAGCGTAAATGTAGCAGAGAGGTCCTCCAGTCGTGCTCATCAGATCAGACATCTTGACAGGTGGGCCAGCGGCGAAGCCGAGGTCAATGACGGTGTCGAGAGTGGTGTCTGGCGAAGGAGGCATGTTCATGAAAGTGCCGGTACCGGAAATACCGCTGGCACCAGTACGCGTCTTGAGGTCAAGCTGCTGCCAGATCCACCAGGCGCGGTCGATTCCACCATGGTGAAGGTAGAACAGCGGGTCGCCGGGAGATGTGAAGAGATCACGGCCGGGGTCGCCGCCCATGGAGTAGTGGCCACCACCATGGACACCGATGCTGCCCGAGCCGGGAAGGCCCTGCATCGTGTTCTGGAAATTGGCGACATCTTTGGTGCCGAGGATCAAGTTTGCTATAGAGGAAGCGTTGGCGAAGTTCTTGTTGGAGTAGTCGGTCAAGTCACGCTTCAGGCACCTCGGGTTATAGCCGAGACCATCGCCGTTCGAAACGGAAGTACCGTCGGTCAAGCCCAACTGAACTGGACCAAGATTGACTTTCATGTTCTTGAAGGGCCCGCTCTTGATACAGCCACCACCAGTCCCAGCAGGAAGCCAGAAGTCGGGCAGGCCGTTTCCTCCAAGATTGACTTCTTTGCCACCTGGAATGAACTCTCCATTGCCGGACATGGAGAAGGCGGAACCGTCCAGCATCGGCGATTTTTCAAGACCAGATTCGGCAGTCTTTGCCCAGTTCCAGTAAGGCTGGTATCCTTTGTATCCGCACTCTTTGCGGAGAGCTTGCTCGTATTGCCAGGTGAAGTATCGGTGCCATCCCAAGAAAGTACCGGAGTAATGGATCGTGGTAGTCTGGTTGATGTGAGTCGCTACCCAGTCGTCGAATCGGGACTTCGCTCCAGGAACGAGCGAAGAAGGAGTCTTCGCCTGCTTTGCCTGGAAGCAAAGGACAGCATCGGTGTAGGCCTTGCGCTCTGGATTACTCAGAGAACCCCACTCCCGGCGGACGGCAACGTTCTTGCTATTGCAGGTCCCTCGCTTCAAGTCATTGCCCGACAAAGTGGCGTTGACTTGTTGCTGAGCGAATAGAGCTAGTTGGTCGAGCTGCTCCGCGGCGACTTTGGTGTCGGGTGAGGCTGCAGTGGGTAGTGCCGATGGCTCTATGGTAGAAGTTGCAACAGCACCCTCTTGAGGAGCCGGTAAGGCATACGACAATGTGCCCCCCGCCACCAGCGTCAGCGCCATAGAAGAGCTGAAACGCATCTTGAATCGAACGAATAAGAACTCTGAGATGGAAGTAAGGAGTGATACGATCCGAAGGAATGCAGGAGGTTGAACTGTAAAACGCGGGCTGGGGCGACTTTGAGAGAAAGTTCGATACGGTCTTCCACGGGCTGCTCAACAGCATATAAATGGCTTTGCCGCACTATCTCGGTTGCATATCTCCAGCAATGCGGGCTTGGTGGCGAAGACCAAATTTGTTGGAATCGGTGGAGGAAGACAAGATTGGTGCCGTGCAGAACAGCTAGGCCCTCTCATAGATCTGAGCGTAGCATCGCCTTGCAGAAGGCTAGAGCTCACACCACATGCTTTGAAGCCAATAATACACTTGTACCTGGCGCATTGCAAACTACTCCACTTTTTGCCGAATACACACTTGTACCCGTCAGTAAAGACCCTGAAAAATGCGGCTGTGTTGCTGTGCTAGCCTAGAAGCAGTATAGCCACCCCTCGATGTTAACGCCGTCTATAATGCGTCCAGCTCGATTAGCCGCAGATGGTGCGACTGAACAATGCCGATAGCACGTGTGTGCCAGCAGACGGCAGATGGTCTTCGAGCCCGAGCATGAGCTTTCGAACTGACTCCCCACATTCAGACATATCTTCCGCTCCTTAGCCTAAACCCCTGCTATGAGTCGGAGAGTGCTCGATAAAACCAAGCAATCATGCCTTGTTCCAGCTAAGATGAGAATCTACGAACGGTTCCAATAATCCGCGCGGTACACCATGAGCGTATGCGAGTGTTCGCGATGTGGGGCGAACACCCGACAGAGTCATGGTGAGCGCGATCGACTACACATCATCTATACAGCCGACTAACTGGTAACTGGGAACCGCGAATGCCTGCATACCAAAAGCAAACATGTTGATTACAGATTCGATGGAATCATGACCTGGAGTTCAGCCCCCCCCCCCAACACGCAATACGTCGGACAATATTGCAGGAATCTCAAACGATACCTCGTGGCAGCCCTCCGAGAAATCTCGTATAACCACGCCGCACATGTGCATACTCGGGCATGAACCCCATTTCGAGCCACATTGCCGTCCCGTGTGTGGTAATCGAATGGAAGGACGAAGGCCTGCGCAGTGATTGTCGCGTTTCCGAATCAACCAGACTCGCCCGTCTCCCGCTTCCGCGACCGTCCCTTGCAAATCACATCGGGGGCGAGATTTTAGCTTCATCTTCATGTCGCTTTGCTCGCTTGACGCAAAAAGGAGCTAGAGTCGCCCGATCCCAGCAGCGCGACCCCCTTGGCCGATAGAATCCTCCCAGCCTGTCGGTTCATTGTAGCAGACTTTTGATCGCTGTCCCAATCCGAAGGGAGCGGCAGAAGTGATGCATAAAACGCGTTTTAGTTTGATGTGAGGACGGAGTAGGGCGGTGGTGCCTGTTTCCGGCGCTAACTGACCTAAGATGCTTATGTAAAAGCATGTGGGCGCAGCGCCAATCGAATCGTTTGCAGAAGTGGGGCTTGAATTATTCGATCTTCAACGATCCTCAGCGTTGTTCCGCACCTCCGGGGGACGCTCTCCCGCTTCACCCAGTCAGGCAGAGTGATCAAGCTTGGATACTTGCGTTGTTTACACCTGATATGAACCTCATTCTTTGTTTCGACAGCATCGACTTGCATTGATGTCGTCCTCACCCTTCCCATGCCAGATAGGCGCCCGCCAGTTAGGCCCGCCCGCTACAAACATAGTTTTGCCCCCAGCTTCTAGCTTCGTCAGGAGGGCTTCCGACCCGTCCCCATGGATGCTGATTGGTTCAAAAGGCCCAATCCACGGAAGGGACTTCCCGTCGGGCTTGAAGTCGCATCCGCCATTAGTCAAGTATGGAGTGATAACCGAGCATTGAATAATCATCAGGAGGCATTACCTGCGAAGGATCGAATAGAGACGGGTTTCTGATACCTCTAGGCCTCCGCGTGTGCCGGACGCCAGTTCCTATATCTCTCCAGGCCTCCGGACACACTGCATGCGATATGCCGAGGTTCGCCTCTTGCATAACTGACTACACCTTACAAGTCACCTTCCAAGGATGTTCTGTTTCCCGGTCTCGCACGTGCATGTCCAGTGCTGCAATCACGTTGCAACCCTGTCCGCTTTCTGCTCCTCGTGTTTGTCGACTAACGACGATGCTTGCGAACCATGCAGAGCTCACCGAGAGAGGATCTTCCTAGCTGTTCCTATACCAACTATGGATACTGAATCCGCACCTTGGCTGGCGGTTCTATCCCCATTGGTTTGTCAGACTCAGTATGTACAGAAGGCCCGAAACCTTATCCTGTAAGTCTGTGGGAAGCGGTTCGCTACTCTTCTGTCGTTGACGACGGCAGTTCTTTGCTGGCCACGGCAATTCTTTGCTCTCTCTACTTTTCTATTCTGTTGAAATGGCGCCTTCCTTTCTAGTGCGATCTATCTATCAGGTTCGGCTAAAAGCACGCAAAGCGACGATCCTGTAAATGAAATGTCATACAGTGTCGATGTTTGGAAGCGTACATTGCTCCTTAGCGTCGCAGTCGCTGGGTAAATTGATTCAATCATCGCTTGCGTCTGAGACGACTTGTCATGCACGCCACACCTTGACACACAACCCGTCGCATGGCCGTATTCCGAAAGGGGTTCCACTCCAGCTTCGTATGCACGGCATGATGTGGGCCTATCTGCACTGACATCGACTATATACCAGGAACCTGCTGATCCACCAAGAGGAAGATCTCTCGTAGTGGAATACACTGTAGTAGATTTCACGATGAACGCATTGTCACAGCGCGACAACCCACCTGTCCGGCCAGATGAGAACCAGGGACCGACTATCCTTGCTGCTACCTTGACAGTCACCATCGCTGCATTATTTACCGTCGTTGCGAGGTTGTATGTCAGGTTGCGAATGATCAGGAATGTTGGGTGGGATGTAAGCATCTTCGACAGCGTTTGGCAGAATCTTCACTGACAAGTTTACCCAGGACTATGTTATGATAAGCTCCATGATATTGGTCAGTTGCTCGAAACTTTTCTCTTGTTCATGACGCTGACGACTGGAAAGTGTATTGCAGGACAATGCATCATCATACCTCAAGTTTACTATGGAGCAGGACGACACATTGAGTACATTGAGATTCACGAGTTTCAGAACTCGTTCAGACTCAACTTTGTCACTCAACCGCTATATCTCTTCGCAATCTGCTTAACCAAGCTCTCTGTCGGCTTCTTCTTGCTCCGCATCGCTGTGCAGCCTTTCTATAAGAAGCTGATCATTGGGATCATGTGTAGGTCAACTTGCTATGTACCGTGCAGGGAAACGACTAAACAAAACAGGCTTCATGTCATTTTACACGATCGGGTGCTTCTTCACCATTGTGCTGCAATGCACTGATCTTCGTGTACAATGGGACCAGACCGTCAAGGGAACATGTTGGAGCACACACACACTAAAGTCTCTGAGCTATAGTAACCAGGCGTTGAACATCTTGACTGATGTTGCCTTCTCAGTGGCTATACCGGTGAGTCGAAGCGACGCAAAGGTTTCTTCTCGGCATTATACTCATTGACACGCAGATTCCCATGCTCTGGAACGTGCAGATGAACCGAAGACAAAAGGCCTCGATCATTGGTATCCTCGGTCTAGGCATGTTCGCTACTGCTGCAGCGGTTGTCAAGCTATCATACGTCTCCACCTATGGCCGCTCGGGTGACTGGCTCTGGGACTCTCGCAACCTCACCATCTGGACCGTCATCGAGTGCAACGTTGCCATCATCGCGGGTTGTCTACCATGCTTGAAACCGCTCTTCCGCTCTGTGCTTGGCTCTACATACGGACGTGGATCGCGCAAGACCGAGCCGTCCAAGTACATATCAAGACCCTATGGACCAGGCACACCGCAGCGCTCGAGGAACTACTCAGAACTTCATTCAAGCAAGACGGCGGATACGGACTACAAAGGCTATGGTGGCAAGGATGCATACATGCTTACTACCATAGGCGCGGAGAAGTACAGTGGTGGTGATGTCAGCCGACTATCTTCTGGAAGGAGCTCGCCAAACCAGGGCAAGGATAGTTCGGAGAGTGTCGCAAGGCTGCACAATCAGCCTGGTTTCGCTGGCTTGGGAGGCATCGCCGTCACAACGAAGGTGGATGTGACAGAGTCAGAAATCTATGACGAAAGGCAACGGCACGGTCGACCAAAAGCAAAAGAGATGGTATGAAAAGGATGAAGGTTGTTATGTACAGATGAGATACCCATGCGATATTAATATTACGATCTAATTCTGCGTTTCGTCTCCAATTCGTCAACGGGTGTTCTCGTGGCCGCCTGTTCATAGAACGAAATATATTGGCACCACCCTCCAAACATCATATCGCGACGCATATCCCTGAGAATGGGACGCGTGCTCCATATCAGCTCCATCCCATCGCCACCCGCCGCGCACATCTCCCATCAACTCACCCCACCTTCTAGGCCTACAAACACCGATCATGACCACGGCCCGTCGCGGAAGGGTGCGCGAACCACCAAGATGGTGTGCACTATAAGCGCGCGAACTCCTCCTCAATAAACCCAAAGCAGGATATTTCGAGTGGACCAGAATCGATGATGGTGTGGTGTCTTCGGTCTTAGACCAATCGGAAGACATCGAGGCGGACGCCAGTGTCTCACTCGCTAACGCGTGAGCATTGCGCGTGAACACCTGGATTCGAGACACCGCCCATCCCACACCGACGACTTTGACTCAGCCACGCCGGGTATCCTAGCTTTGAGAGTTGGACGACTGGATATATAGTGTGGTGATGGGAATGCTGGGAACGGTGATGGATATTTGACGCCTGTTTTGCACACACGATGACGAATCCGAATATGAATGTCCCTGATGCGGTGAAGATATTGGCGTATGTCGCGTTCGTGTGGCTGGCACTGAGATCGCTGAGTGCATGTACCTTTGTATTTTTGGGGCTGAATCTGGAGGTGTGTATGGTTGCGGCGATACAGGTGCAAGGGAGAAGGACGGGTTGTTCGTCGCCCAGAAGAGCAGGGAGTGAGCGCGCACATCTGACACCTAAGAGGACTGGTAACTCTTCCCATGAAGTGCATTATGAATTCAAGCTGATGCATCTAAAGCCAACTCTTCTCCACGACCGCCATCCAAAGGACCTCAGCGAACAGAACGACATACACCGCCTCCACCACCTTACTCCTTCTCTCCACCATCCCCAACCTCGGACAGCAAGAGCCCTGATCCTATATCCGCGTCTTTGATCACTCTGTACGAGGACATCATCGCGTCTGACGCCCAGACCATCCAAGTGCAGCAGGAAACCATGGCCTCGCAGCAAGACATCATTCGTTCGCAGTCCCAAATGATCATGAAGCTTCGGCACTTGCTCGAAGAGCAGGATCAACGTATCGAAGAATTGGATGAGACTGCGAGAGGGCTGAGAGTGCGGAGACCTGGGCTGGATCTCGCACCACGATCGAGAAGCACGTGACTTAATTCTGGCATATCCTTAATCGTCCACGGGGTCTTTCCCTGATACATGTATCATGCAAAAGGCAGTTTCTACGCTGCATCGAGGTGCTAGGGTCGATGCCCTTCGATAGCAGTCCTGAGGTTGGGTGAAGTCTCTCTCACGTGTACACGCGTGCCTTCCACGTGCCTTCAATATTTGTTCGCGCCCGCCTTCCAATACCTCACGTGCGACGGCCTCATCTTTCCTTCTCCCCCACCAATCAGTGCCACGATATGGTGCCCACGCTTCGCAGGAGCACGTGGCGCAAGATCGCAGGCAGCGACAAAGCTGCACAAAGCACACGCGGCGCCACTGCACCTCGAATTCTCAAAACGCGCAACTTGCCTATTCCGTTCGCTGTGAGGTTGAAGAAGCTGGAAGCCATGTAAGTACCACATCTACCATAAACAATCCATGGGCGCTGATTGATTCTTCAGCACTACAGCGAATGCCACTAATTCACCACTTCTACGCCTCCCCGCATAACTGAGGAATCAAACCTTTGACCTCGCAGTCACTTCTTCAGAGGAAAGAGACTGGATCGCGTTTTACTACAACCGCCATGGCAGAATCGCTCGCACCAATACATCGAGCTATCCAGACCCCTCTGTCTTCGCGCACCTTCCCATCGCCTTACCACGCGTCTGTCGCCAAATCTACGCCGAGACTGCAACGCGCATGTACACGTTGAATGCGTTCTGATTTTCGCGCCCCGTCACTATGATTGACTGGCTGCATAGACGGACCCCCGAGCAGAAAAACGCTATACGCACGATCTTGCTGCCCTTTGACTTTCGCAAGAAGGAGCTTGGTGTGCATGTGAGGAAGTACCGTCCGAATATCATGGAGCTCAGGCGCGAGGAAAATATTGCGCAGGTTTTTGGCCCAACTTTGCTGAACTGGTCTAATCTTGCCCTGATTAACAGCGCGGACGACGGCGCTAATGTATTGTCACACGGACGGCTGACATTGAGCCGCCTGCATCTTCCATAGCAGTGAGATGGATCTCTCAAGGTCAGGCTCTCAGCGTCACACCTTGTAGCAACGTGGGCAAAACGTGACGTATGGCGCAATGTCTTCGCGGACTGTGTGTGTGGTCCATGCCCTCAGTACAGAACAAAATCCGGTATTCCAGATAGCGAATAGAGCAACAAGCTATTCAAGAAACCAACTTCCAAATCTCCCCACTTCCTAACATCTTCCACACCCCACCCACTCGATCTCCAACAACACTCTCCACATCCCCCCTCTCATCTACTTCCTCCCACACATACTGCGTGCCCGTATACCTCCAAACCGTCCCATCTCCATGTCTACTATACAAGAAATCGCCACTCGCATGGATCCCCACTGCCCCCGCATCCTCAATGATCTGCCAATAGTACTCCTTCAAATTCAAGAACACAACCAGGCCGTCCGCCTGCAGTTTGTAGAAATCATTCCCGCCCACGGCAATCGCCACATTGGCGCTGTTCTGGTCGACGATCTGCCAGGAGCCAGAAGTGTGTGGCCAAGTAGAGCGCACAAGGTCGCCTGTACTCAGCAGATTCCAAAGAGTCTTCGAGTCCGTGATAGCGATTTGCTGGGAGATAGATGCCGTGGGTTGTTCGATGGTAACCCACGAGCTTCCCGTGCCGGTGTAGCGCACGACCCATCCGTCTTTGCGGCGCGAGTAAAGCTGGTCAGACGCGGCGACAATATCGATGACATTTTCCGAGGTAGCACCGATTGGGGTCCAGGATTGGCCGTTGCCGGTCCAGAGATATATGCTGCCGTCGGTGTGGCGCTGGTAGAGCTTGCCTGCTGCGCCGGCGATTTGGATGGTGTCGGGGTTGTTGTCAGGGCTAGACCAGGCGTTGTTTGAGTAGCGGAGGATTTGGCCATTGGAACGTAGTTGGTAGAGCCCGTCGTTGCTTGAACTTGTTGATGAGGTTGAGGTTACTTGCATGATGTTTCTTGTGCCGCTGTTGGCGTCGATGCGACTCCATTGGGGTGTTTTCCAGCCGTAGATTTCGTGTATGCCCATTTTGTCGTCGGGATGTAGTGGGCGGATCAGACCTCCGTAGTAGGCGAACATGACTGCTGCTTCCACGGCGCTGTGACTGAGACCGAGCGCGTGGCCAATTTCGTGGGTTGCGGTGTAGCTGAACAGACGGTCGTCTGTCCACGCGTAGTCATCATTGAGTGTCACGTTGATGCTTCCTGAATGTAGATAAACACCGTCGGAGACCATGGATGTGAAACCGTAGCGGGTATCTTCGCGACCCAATGATTTGAACTTGATATATATGTCTGCTCTGACATTGGGTGCTGCTTGTTGAAAGACGATAGGCATGAAGTTCATCCAGGATGCAAAGGCGGCACTATCATCACGTCAGCGATGGACGTATGCTGTTGCAAGTGATGTGAAATATGCAGGAATTTTAGGATTGAACGCTCTTGAAGCGGAGAGCATAATAGATAGGAGAACGGGCGTCTTTACCTAACAGTCAACTGTTGCTGCGCTTGAGGCAGATCAGAAGAGTAACTTTCGAAACGCCAGGTAATTATCGACTTCCCCCACTTGGATCCCCAGACTACATACCGCTTGCGCAGCCCAGTCGGCGCTTCAGCTGCAGTCTCATTGTATGGCTGCTCTGTTCCGCAGCGTGGCTTTGTCATGATATCCATCATCTTATCGCTGAATATTCCGTCGACTGGCTCTTCCAGTACTTTTTGTATCTTGCGAATTGCTTTGGATAGATCTTTGTCCGGCACTGTCGTATTGGGTCTGAGCCATCCGTACAGTTTGTAGAAATCGTTGACATGTTTAGAATGTTGCTTCTGGTCCGGAGTTGCGGAGGTTAACGAGGGTTTGGTCGGTGAGGCGCTTGGTATGATAGTAATGTTGTCCCTGCCGATGTTGCGGTGCGGGCTAGCAAGAGAGCATGGTATGCTCCCAAGAAGCAGCAACAGACTCAATATTATCATCTCTCAATGTCTGGCACCGCAGTAGAAGATCCGCAGCGAAAAGCGGAAGCCGAGAACGAGAAGATCGCTCACTTAAGTTGAAGCTTTCCCCATACACGAGCACAGCGTATATTGACCTATAAGACGTTCTCGAGTCTGGTATCAGAACAGCTGCAGGCTGATGCTCGATTGATCCTTGCACTTCCACGGAGAAAGCTCCCGTTCTCATTAGGTGTTCGATACATAGGCTGAGGTGGACGTCCTCAGCGGAGATGATCTACAGAAAGGTAGCCCGATGTAAGATCAAAGGACCAGCTGGGTGGCTATACATAGATGATCTTAACGAGCACGTTAAATATTATTCGCACGTGGTGGAGGCGCAAGCGTGATCTGTTCTGACTGACATTGATAGCAGTCATATACGCGTCGGTCGGGTACGGCCCGCTTCTCTATATCTGTTCTGCAGTCCCGGTGTATATGAGCCGCGTACGCCCAGGGTTAAGTAGACGCCACTGAGATCCTCGTAAAAAATCCGGGCAACTTCCTCATTTGGTGAGTGCTGTGCGACATCATTCCTAGACATTCGAGATTAGCAGCTACTCGCTTTCAGAACAACATTGATGGACGAGCATGATGTGCGCGCTTTGAGTGGCGATCAGCCTAAGTAAAGTACTCGAAGCGGGTTGTGCAGTTTCAATGGGCCCGCATCTCGTTTGACGTATTGTTGCTGCGTAGTGAGTTTTGTGTAACAGCCGCGGTGATCGGATATTGTACTTAGGTAGATTGCCCAGGCTGTAAGGCGAAGAATTAGATGCATCTAGCTGAAACTGTCGGCTACATTGCGAAACAACGAACCCATGGCCAGAGAAACAATTCCTGCCCCGCAAAACTCAAGATATGGGGAGGTACTCGAAGAGATGGAGAGTTGCATGGTGCATTTTGCCATACATGCTCAACCTATGACGCGAGTAGTTGCAGGTTGTTGAAATGCGAAGCGATCCAGAAATAGAACACATGGTCATCCCAAGTCACTGGGTCCAGCTGACCTCCAGTCGTATCCGATATTGATCGACAATGTAGATAGGTAGGGCTTCAACGGTGGCGGCGATTTCGAAGTGGGGTGCTGCAGATTCGCGCAGTCGGAAAGCGTGACGCGTTCATGGCTGTGCGTCCTGCCACCACCTAAATCACGGGGCTCAGCCAAACGACCTTTCCTTGTAGTGTTCAGACAGAGTATGTCACGAGAGGCAACGAGCAGGAATGTCAGAGCTTGCGGGGAAGCTTGATTGGTATACCACGTACAGATCTCAGGTGTAAGACAAGACGTTGTGTACTGAACAGAGCGAGGTGCGGAGGCAGAAAGGAACATAAGCAGAGGAAGGCTCGAGCGTGGACGCTAAGCCTACGCGGAGATAGTCAGGAGGCGCATCGGCGGTTCTGCGGTTGCCAACGATCAGAGCCTTTTGCAGAGCAGTGCTGTAGAGTACCGTCGAGTATGGTAGTCTGGGGTGTCAAGGTGCGTTACCGTGACAAACAGAGTATTTCTATATAAACTCTAAGTAGAATGAACAGCTTACTTGTAACTAACTAACTTATAAGTTAACATATATTAGACACAACAATCACAGCTAATCTTGCAAGGTGCTATAAGTTCCAAGTAGTAGCGACGCGGATATATCTCGGCTATTTCCCAAATAGAGTTAAGGCAAAATCGAACGCTAACCCCGAGTCCCAAAAGCGTCCCTTAGCACGGGACGAGCTTCCCCGCCTGACACACGACGCTTCGCCGGTGCGACTGGCCTAATCTGTATGCCACCCTCTCAGTCTTACGTTCCGGCTTGCCGCTTCTTCCCCACATACCAACTCAGATTACTAGCTGCATCCTCAACTCCTTGCCATGCCTCCTCAATGGATCTGTCACGAGTGCAATAACATATTCCAAAGGCGCGAGCACTATCAACGCCATCTAAGAGTCCATACAAAAGAGAAGCCCTTCGCCTGTTCACTGTGTAGCAGCAGCTTTGCACGTGTCGATTCCCTCGCCCGGCACTACAGCTCAACCCACGTACAAACAGCCACCGGCACATGCTCATCAGATTCGAACGAGCGGCGGCGTATCTCCAGGGCCTGTAAGCGCTGCAGCGCTGCGAAAGTGAAATGCAATGGCAAACATCCGTGTGAAAGGTGTTGCGGTGCCGATGCCGACTGTATCTACGAGCCACCTAAGAGGCGAAGAACGGCAGCTACCGAACAAACTTCAGAGCCGCATACAGACTTCCAACCAGCTGAGCCACATGGACCTTGTGAGGCACATGTTATGTCTGGAAGCCAGAGTCAATCTGTGTGCCAGGATATGCAAGGATATCACATCATGCCCGATTTTAGGCCCTCACCAGTAGATCACCAGTCGAGTTTTCTGTCGCCAGCTAACGCCACAGCTTCCGCCTTCATGGAATCTGACTTCTTTGCTGGTCCGGACATCTCTGGATTCCCGAACGATTTGAGCAGCGTGAGCTGGGTATCAAACAGCATGGATACAAGTTCTTGGCTCAACCCGTTTGACCTTCAGACAGAGGCACAGCTGTTGCAGGACATATCAAGCTTTGAAGCGGTCCCGCTCTCGGCCAACCAAGAGCAACCATTTGAATCAAGCACATATCTACCTCCGACACCAGCTTCCAATATAGACGAACTCTACAGTAGTAGCTGCACTCCAGTCTTGGATAAGGACGCAGTCGACGTTCGACAGTACAACCCAACCTCCATTCAAGTAGACGCACCTCTTTCCATACCCACCCTTGACATGACTGCACTCATGCAGGCCGAATTGGAGGACTCAGCACACGTTGACAGCCTGTCCTATGAACAAATAATTGCCATGGAAGGCCTGGTTGACGACGTGCAGACCAAACCTCATTACCCGCTTTTCGATAACGAGAAACTTCTTCCCCCTGATGTGGTCATCAATGCCTGGATCCAACTTTACTTCGAGCATTTCCATCCAGTCTTTCCGGTGCTGCACAAGGCCACCTTCACGTCGCCTGATACCCCGCCTCTTCTCATCCTTGTGGTTGCTGCGATTGGTGCGCAATTCTCCAATCTTCCCCATTCTCTTGTGTATGCTCGTAGTCTCCAAGAGCTAGTAAGGAGATGCTCATCGCGTCAAGTAAGGCCGCAAATCATGTCTCTGGCAAGTTCCCATCTAACACTACACCAATTTAGTGCGAGTATGAGAATAGAAACGGTCGAACCGTTTGGATGACTCAAATCGTTCTTCTCAACAGTCTAGCCATGTCACATTCCGGAGAACGACGAGCGCTCGAATTAGCAGAACTGCTTCAAAGTGTGCCGATAGCCTTGGCAAGAAGAAAGGGAATATTCGAAGACGTCGTAGCGCATGAATCCATTGCTCGGATGCAGATACCACTTCAAAAAACTTGGCAATTATGGATCATGGACGAAGGAAGGCGACGAACGGGCTTTAGTGTTTGGGTATGAGGCAAATACATAGCTTGATAATATTGTATCGCTGACCTCAGACGTAGCTTGTGGACTCCGCCTTCCGCTCCAACTTCAATTTGTCAACTGTTATGGATACAAGGGAGCTGAGAAACTCGCTTCCCCAGGCTGATAAAAGATGGAATGCTAACAACGCCCAGAGCTGGGCAAGCTATCCTCCCGGGCTAAGTGTGTCTACGTTGTTGCAACTCAATCAGGCAACGGCTAATTCAATTCCAGGTCCTGGACGCACAAAGTCACTCGCGGAAGTTGATAAAGCCGACGATTGGTTCTGCGTCTGGTACAAGACGGGTACGATCGGCAGACAAGTCCTCATCCAAGACCTCATGGACAGAGTCCAGTCATCGGGCTCAGGGAACCATTCAACGACTGAATTTACTCATGGTATCCATGCGAAAGACATACTAGAACGCCTTCTTTTAGCACTAAATGGGGACGAGGACACAGCATTCGAGGATTTGAAGGCTTTGACCACCCACAAGGCCATGTGTCTCCACGCACTGACGACATGTTGCTCCCCAGCAACGGATCTAGTCAAAACTGCATTGAAACAAATCTACAATCGCATGACGGACCACGAAATGTCCCAGATGGCTCAAATCTGGAGAGGCGCGGGTCACCAAGGACGAGAGGCAGTGTTCCATGCAGCAAGTCTTTTTGAAACTATACGGAACAATCACACAACTCATTGGTCAATGCCAGCATATCTACTCAAAGCCACTTTGCTGCTCTGGTCGTACTCGCTCCTCTTTGGCAAGCCCGAAGTTACCGGCTTTACCAATGAACAGGAAGAGGCATGTTCTGTAATCCTCGGTGGTGCAAATATCCACAGCGATCAGGTCCGCGGCTGGATAGCTAATGGTCGCGGCCGTGTCAAGCTCCCAAGTATTGCAAACCTATTTAGTTGGCAGGGACGACGAAAGCTACTCGAGCACTCCAAAACTGCCATGGGCGACTTGAAAAGTTGGGGCGTTAGCAAGGCCTATCTGCAACTCCTGGGGCGACTCAAAGCTAGTGAGGCTGCTTCCACGCCGTCTTGAGCAGATTTATGGAATACATTTGCTGCACTCGATATTCACTCTCGCACTTGTATACGACTTCTTAGGGTAACCTTTGGTTTGCATTGATTGGTGAACAACGAGGAGAGATGGGCTCTTGCTGTTGTTAATCTGACACTTTGGGTGAAGTGGCCTCCAGAGTGCATGGAAATATCTTATCTCTTATTTTCGGCTATTAGTCTGCTTGTCAGATCGCAGATATCGTTATTTCCCTTTTCGCACTCAGTGCAAAGCCAACCAACACGGCTACATGCGCCATACCGGTCATCCGCGAGAGTCTGGAATAGTTGGATTTATGCTCATTGCTAATGCGATGGGAAACCGGATAATTCCGTACATATAGCATTCTTCCAAGACGCGATACGAAAACCTACAATCTCTCCGGAATAACAGGGAGAAGCACCCAGCTATCATCGCCTCCAACATGAACGCTATTCAACCCACCAAAAGCATCAGGGTTACGGTCTTCGTGATGGTCATGTGAAAACGTGCCTACACCCTGTGTGTCGTGCCCAGCGATTTCGAAAACCAATACTTCTCCTTCCTCCAGTACAACATTGGTCGGCCAAATTTCGACATCTACTTCATATTTCTCGCCTTCCTTCACTTCTTGAACGTCTGCCACGCGATAGTTCCGATGTGGTAAATAAGGCAGAGACTTCGCGGGGTCAGTCCTACGTAGAGACACACGCTGCCATCCTTTGACGATTGGAACGGGGTCGCCCATCGTACCCGTGTAGAACACTTCTGACCCGTCTTTCGCGAACTTGCGGAGAGTAAGAAAGAGATCCATGTCCGTAGGAGTGCTACCACCCTGGCTCGATAGAGACACAGTCAGATGTGCGAGTACATGGCCTGTCAACTCCAGAGTCTTGGAAGCTGTGTAGCGGAATTGCACCGGCTCGCCCGCCAACGCATCGTAAGTGTAGACTTCTCTATCTTGTTTCAGCAATTCAGTCAGCTCCTTCCCAGGGCCTAAAAAGAACTTAGTGTAGTTGGTGTCTGGAATCGGCCAATCAGCTTCGTCGCGTGTCGGAAATGCAAGTTCGCGCTCCGGATCATCGACACCGCAATCGCCTTTTCTCAAGCACAGCTTGACACGCGGCTGAGCACCGGACTTCCAACCATCGTAATCATTGTCTTTTAGAAACGCATCCAAGAAGGATAGCTGGAGTTTGGCGGAGTGGTTGTAGTAGAACGGTAGGTCGTGGCGGCCGACGATGAAATGCAGGAATTTGTACTGCGAAGATGCACGCATCCAGCCGAGTACATTGCCACGGAGATGGAGAAGGATTCCGCCCTTAATTATATCAGCGAACACTCGTATATCGAGAAAGACATCGCCATACCCAATTCCCTACACTTAGGAGCGGAACTTCGATGTCTTGAGCGTTGAAGTCGCGGCTGGTATAGTATTCCTCGTCCAAAAATCGGTGAGAAGCGGTGTCTTGCGTCTGGTCCTGACGATTTGCCATCAAGTTCTTCTCGTCTAGATCCCCGTCCAAAGAGTCCAACCCCCAATTTTTGGCTTCGCGGCCAGGTGTACCGTATTGATTCTTGCCCACGGCGTTGTCCCACCAGAACTCTGCCCGAAGAGGGTTAATTCCTGTACAACATCCCAGAATTCATAAATACATACTTATGAATCGATTTGAAAGGATGCCACCATGTCTGACCCGATCGCGGTAATAATCACTCATGCCCTCCCACGGAATTATCGCTGCCAGTCCCTTTGGTTTCCTTGCCGCAACCCTCCATTGTGTCCCTGCATAGTAACTAATGCCTAAGAGTCCTACTTTCCCGGTGCACCATTCTTGCTCTGCGCACCACTCAACCACGTCGAAGAAGGCTTCACTGGTGCCGCGGGACATCGTGTCAAGCTTCCCAGGACTCTGGCCCGTGCCGCGCTCATCGGCTCTGACAATAATGTAGCCCTTGGAAGTCCAGTATCCTGGATCTGGAGTTTCCCACGCTGCATGTTCTGACTTCATAGCCGGGTTGACCTGATCCCAGGATTTGAGGGAAAAGATCTTGTATTCAACATCCTTGCCATCTTCGTCCCAAATTAGTACTGCGATTGAGATTTCTTGGATGAATGCGTACATGGCCCATAAGTCGCAATGACAGGATATCTCGCGCTGCCGAAGGGCGCAGCATCTTTAGGTAGGTATATGTTACAACGTAAATATCCGGTGTCGTATGTCTTGAGAGGTACATCTTTGTGCTGCATGAATGCATATGGGAAAGAAGTTCGATCGATTTTCAGGTGCTTGTCAGAAGCCATGATAGTTGCTAGATCGCGTCTTCGATGCTTGGCGTCTTGCCTTTACTGTACATCTCCCGGCCGAGATGCCTGATATAATTGCAGTATCAGACGGACAGACCTGTTAGAGCAAACTACTCTTGATCGAGCGCGTCCGTGCAATATTGCGTTGCGTTGTGAAGCGGGCCGACAAGTCATGGGGGTTTGTCGGTTCGGCTCCACACCATCCGCAGGTTCCGCCTAGCCTTCATCGCCCCAGACCGCTCGAAAAGAGGCTGGACAGCGCAGTAAGTAGCCTCAAGTCTAATCAAGTCCAATTTGGACCCCGATTTCTCAAGTATCAGGTTCGAAAAACATCATTCTTCTCAGAACAGTATTGCTCTACGTCTACAAGCCAAGCAGCGACATTATGGACGCAGTTTCTTCTTCGACAACAGTCGCCAGAACCAGTGGTTCTCGACAGCAAAGAGTGGAGCCCGGTCTTCTAACGTTGCTCGCTGACTACGACATCCACCAGTCACAGCCGCAAACGAATGACTCTTTACACAACATCGAGATCGGTGGACAGATACGTCCACCCCAGCCAGACGACTTTGACCCAACTCTCGCCGCCCATCCCACAATTGCAAGATTAGTGGACAATCCAGCATGGTGGGAGTCGGCATATCGCAGGGTACCACCTTATCGGCCTGCAAATCGTGAGCTTGATCTCAATGAAAGGCGACAAAATCCTCTATTCCAAATTGTCGGGAGATTTATGGCTTTTGGATGCTTGACAGTTGCAGTGAGTATGAAATGTATGGGAGACTAGAGTATCTGACGGATGTTGCAGTCATGTAGCTGGGCTTGGAGGAAAACGGCCGGCAAATATACAGATATCGGGCTACACAAGGTTGGTGGTGAGTGGTAGGAAGTAGATGGGAGCATACTACAATATGGGTTTTGGTGTGAGTCTTCAAATAGTTCGCTCGGCGCTAGGAGGGAGTGGTTACTTTTGGCTGAGTCTGTACTTCTCTAAACTGGGTGAATACGCTTTCGAAATCGATCCATTTTTCTTCTCCACTAAAGTCACTTATGACCATTACATGGTGATCATACATAGACGGGGAATGCTTGAAGGTTATTACACTAGGATAACCCCAGATGTTCTAAACATCCTCCGCTCTCAAAAGGTCTATAGGCGAATAGTAGCCAGCCAATAACAATTTATTTTTTGGGTTCGCAATGTGGCACCGAGTGCGTTCCAAATGGACGTCGAGGAACACATTGAAATTAGACAAGGACATGAGGCTGGAGCAAGAATGACATAGCCCCCTTGTATGCATCCCAGCTACCAAGCTGATACTGAGTGCTACACATGTTAACTAGCTCCCAGCACTCAGCGGTCAAAGTGTTGGGGCCGATATCGTCTTTCCCTCCAGCAGCTCCGCACGCGAAAAGTGAAGCCATCCAGTGATCATCTGTGCCATGAGCTTCCTTGTACCTCGGATGCTTCATCAGCCTGGTGATGGCTCTTCGAAGTTCTGGGCCTGTGTTGTTCGTGACCGCATCTTCCACCGCCTGCCTGAACTCCAAAGCCCAAGTTCCTGGTGGTACGGGCTGCGCAAAGTTGTCCTTGTACAGCATCATGTCTTTCCAATGATTGCGGTACAGATTGTGAACAGATCCTCCACTTCCAATTATCAAGGTGTCTTCGTAGCGGAGCGGACGGAGAGTTGCACCGATTTTGACGTGGAAGTGTGATTCGTATCGTGCGTTCATGGAGACGATAGTGGTTGGGAGTGGAAGGCAGTGTGGGAACATGCGGATGATTATCAGAAAAGTGTCATGTATCCAATCGAAGTTTGAGGCCGGTTTAACATTAAAACCTGCGCCTTTCAAGAGCTTGATGACCTTCTCGCCGCCTTCAAGATCGGGAACGGTCTTGTATGGCATCCAGCGCGCGTCTTTGACTCCACCAACTGGAAGCAGTTTCGGATTTGGATTCATACTGACTTCGATTGAGTCGCCCAGAGTCTCCCAGTGTGCACCCTAGCCATGCTGCATCAGCTATGCTCAGTGCACTGAGATTGAAGCGAGGCATACCATAATTACGATTCTTTTCACGCCCCTTCTCAAAGCTTCAGTTCCGGCCTGTTCCCAAAATTTCGCTGGTTCGGACTCCTCGCCCAGCATCATGGTTGAGCCATGAGAGAACAAGAAGACAGGGGTAATTGCTTGCCATGGTCAGTTGTATCAACTTCTCTCTTGTATTGAAAATACCTACATTTACTCATATTTGCTGTAACATAGGGAGAATTATTGTCTTAGATGCGCCAACCTATTCAGGACTCTAGAAACAAGGCCTTAAAGCAAACTCTGTAAAAATCGTGGCGTGATAGTTTAATCAAAACGGTAATGAGTCAAGTCCACGTGTGAACCATCAGTATAACGGAAGCCTCGAAATCCGTTCCATGCACTCATCGCAATACAATCCACTTTTGCTCGTATGTGAAGGCAGTGTAGATGGTGAGATATGTGGAGCCGGCCGTTAGATGCTAACGCCGAGCGTGAACTATGTGGAGCCGGCCGCTAGATGCGGAGGTCGGAGGTAAGATAACTCCTCGAGCAACAAGGGCGTCAGAACGTCATGCAGGTATCAAAGAGGTACTGCGAGCAGTATTTTCCGCTCCTACCACAAGTTCGAATTGTACATCTCGACTTCAGCCTAGCAATTTCTTAGGAGCACCATGTCAATTCAAAAAGTTATCGAACGCATAAGGATTGCCCAGATCGAAGGCCGGTTAGAAAATGTTCTCGACAGGGAAAAACAGCTAGTACATTTACATCAATCAATCAAGCAGCGATTTGACAATCTCATTCGGGCATTGCAGAAAGGTGAGAGAGTTTAAGCTCATGGAACTTGGACAGTATTGACAAGACCGATCAAGATCTCAACACTTCCCAAAGTCTTGCGACAGCAGAAGTTACTGTAGTTCTGGATACTATTAACATTCTTTATGAACAGCTGGATTTCCACAGGGAGCTGGCCAAAGAGCGACGACTGAAAAATGGCGGGCGATCAGCCACATTTTCTGTACCTCTCGGTACGACGTTGATCGTGCAGCTCTCATCATCACCCATAACGTCGACTATCTACCCGCTGGCTGCTACACTGGCCGCAGGTAACCCTGCAATTGTCCTCGGCTCCCCTGGGCTTTCTTTTACCAACGACCTTCTCGAACAGATATTTCTAGAAGCACTAGATTGCGAAGCGTTTCATTTTGAAACATCTGGTACTGTGCAGAATAGCGGGGTTTATCTGCAGGAGAAGTATGCGACAGTTGTTATCAACGTCCTAGAGGCAAGCCAGACCATTGCGCCAGTTGTACGCGCTGCGAACCCCTCGATCCGTCTACTTGAGCCATACTACGGCGTGCCAGCCGGTATAATCGCGCGAAGTGGAGGTCGTTCTGTGGATGCGACTGTAAAACAGATTCAGGACACTGCACTAGGTATCCGGTCTCACACCTCATACTGGCGGTTCGAACAACCATACTGAGAGCAGCAGAAAGTCAAACTGGCAACCCTCTTCGAGTTCCGCGGCTATACTTTGTGGACGAGTCGATTTTATCCTCCGTAAAGGACAAATTGCAGTGCCAGCAGGAGAAATCAGGCCGAAACTTGGACGAATGGCTTCGGAAGCACTACACTGGCTTGATAGCACGATATTCGACAAGCGATGACAACAACAGAACTTTCCCTGAGCTTCCTCGAGTAGAGTAAGTTTCAACACAGAATCTCATTATTTTAGCATGACTAACTCATATTGCAGAGACATGGCAGTCCTAAGATCTACCTCCGGGTCAGAAATCGCCCTGATCCCCACACGGAGCTTAGACCACACCATCGACACGCTCAACAAAATGTACTCCAACCCACAAAGCTCGATACGCAGTACTAAAATCTCCACAGCAACTTCAGCCAGGGAGCCGGAGCCCTGTATATCTTCGCCGACGGCAAAGAAGCCTTCTACCTCGGGAATTTCATCCGCTGTAGCCACGTTTACATCAACGAGATACCAGATCGCTCTTTAGGTACGTTGACTGGAAACATAAACATGCCTGCGGTTTCACGGCTAATGATGACAAGTCTTCGTGAGTTGCCGCTCGACACGCGACACCATGACGCAAGGATATTGTATCGAGGATTTTGCTGAGTGCAAGTCTGTGGTACAGGTCTCGAGACCGAGTGCTCAGCGCGTGACGCACCTACCGGCCAATTTGAATGCCGGTAGAGTAAAGCAACCCAACGGTGGACATGTGTCGTACTTTGAACAGGGATTGGTTGTTGGGGCGTCGGTGGGATTGACAGCGCTGACGGGATTGGGCTTTTTGGTTTATCATGGTGTGAGGAGATATTTGTTGCGGTGAGAGAATGTCGCTGCAAGGAATTTGTCGTCCTAATATTTAGAATTACGCCAGGTTGCGATTATCGTTGTTGGATGTGGGAGCACAGTGTAGATATGAAGGAGCAAGAAGATTACTGTATTGAGAGAGCTATAAAGAGCGATTATATACACAACCAAATGATTAAGCAGGTGACTAACAGGGTCATGTGAGGTGCAGTTCACAGTGTACTGTGTGAACTAAGGTGCTAGGCTGACAATCGTATTACGCCGCTGCACTGTATCAGCTTCATACATCCATTTTGGCGAATTCCTCAAGTGTGTTGAGCATTAAAGAGCAGATATTCACGCAGTAAAACAAGTGGTATTTGAGATACTCTTTTCGCACGTATGCAAGTTACATCAACACTCTGTGCCACATCCAAAGCACCAAATACAGAGACGTTCTAGCTGGAGTAGAGACAAATCCTAATCCCCGAGCATGCCGGCAAACCTCAAATCTAATTACATCATCAAAAAATTGTTGTTTCAATACAGTAAAGGTTTTTCTGTACACCACATCTCCAATCATACACTCTGCACCGCCTCGCCTTTAAGCATCCCCTCCACATCCCCCACCGGATCCGAGCCCCAAGTAAACCAAAACATGTTCTCCGGCAATTCCGCCTCGGGCACATACCTCGTCAGATCCGCCATCGCAGCCTCCCGATGTTCATACCCCACTCTCGACATGAACAATACCGTCACAGCATGCTTGTAGCGCACATCCATGTACAGCTGCAGTCTACGCTCGATGTCCGCCGACCTGACGTCGGGCGTGAGCAGCACTCCGAGAGTAGCTGCGTCTTCGAAAGCTTGCGCGCCGCCTTGGCCTTGGTCTATGCTATGTTAGCTCGCGAGTTGGTGGTGGAAGGGGAGGGAAGAGATTTACGAGGCAGGGTGGGATGTGCTGCATCACCTACAAGCACGAGTTTTTCTCTGAAGAATACTGGAGGGGGGTCGCGTGATGCTAGACTCCAGTGTTTCACGTCGTCTGTCATGCCGCACAGCGCTTGTAACGCGGGACTGTAGCCAGTGACTTGGGCTAGCAAGTCCTCTTTGCTGCCGGAATTGAGCCATGAGGATTCGTCCAGGCTGTCGTCGGAGGGGTAGAACATGATGGCGTTGAGTAGCGTGCCGGCGCGGCAGGGGTAGATGACTAGACGGTGAAGAGGAGAGGTGGTGTCGGCGAAGGCGTTTAGGGAGCGGAGGCCGATGCGGTCGAGGAGGGGTTTGGTAAGTGCGTTAGACTGTAACTTTTCGACGGGCACGATGAAGCGGAAGCAGTTTTGCCCTGTGCTCTTCTTCTCTGTGGGCGTACCGGTAACGGCTGAGACTGTCAGGGACTAGGAGGGTATTAGAGGAGAACGTGGTTAAAGGATAGGTCATTTACGTGTACGCCGTCTGCGCCGATAATCAAATCTGACTCAAACACTCGCCCGTCTGCTAATTTGACCTTCCCAGTAGACGGATCCTATTACCAAAGTCAGTGGTTTCTCTTGCAGGCATCTTTCTCGGCGAGGTCACAACGTACCACTGACTCTACCGCACACGACAGATGAATCTTTGGCTTCTTCCCTTCAAATCCCTCCTCTGCTTTCTCGCGCAACGCGTTGTGCAAGTCTGCGCGGTGCACCAAGAGCCACGGATCTTTGATGTTCAAATGCACCTGGATCTCCTCTGTGATCTGATCGTTCAGTGTGCCATAATCCCCATACATCCTTGTCCAAATAAAGCACTCACCGCTGGCGTCCAAACATGTTTCTCGTTCTGATCCCAAGCCGTCAAATGATCGCAGGGTACGGGTCTCATGCTCTCGAAATCGAGGTTCCACGCCTTCAGTACGCGCGTTGCATTCGGCGCTAGATGGATAGCAGCACCGACTTCACTGTAGAATGAGGATTTTTCAAACACCTAGGTGGATGATATGTTGGCACATTGAGTTTGTCCAAGTGTGTGTATTCGGCCTACCTCGATGTCATGGCCTGCTCTGCTGAGCGCAATTGCAGTGGCTAAGCCGCCTAGACCTGCGCCGACAACTATGATTTTCAAGGGCATTGTTGATTGGGGCAAATGCAGAGAGACCGAGAGCTTTAGGGATTTGAATGGAGAACAAATTGCATTGACTTCGTCACTGTTGTCCAGGTTAACTTCTACTATCTATGCTTGCTCCATCATATGTCAATTAAACATCTTCCGTAAGCACGTAGCACTAGGCCGAAGCCCGGCTCTGTTACGTTACTGTGCGAGAAAACTGTAATTGTTAGCCTAATACATATCAGGAGTGGCCCTGATGCGGCGTGCGGTAGTTCCGGTGGAGAAGTCCCGAGGAATTGCGAGCTAGCGAGAGTTTAAAACAGAACAAGTTCCGGTGGGGTAAAAGTCCCGGAGACACCAAAGGGCCGAGATAGCAGGGCAGACTCGACTACAGTTCATTGCGATAGGCTAAAGCTTAGATCGAAGTAGTTATTCATTTCAAATTTTAGTTCTTTTTTCAAGTTCCCATTTAATATATTAGAACATAGAAAAGATCTAAAATAGAATATCTATTAGGTAGGAAAGAGAACATCCAAGGATGAAAGGCTATGTATTACTACACGTAATAGCTTTAGCTTCAGAGAAACAAGTTCAATCTTTAGTAAGAATAAAAGTGCTGAGCTACTATAGGTAGATGGATTGAAAGCTGCGAGCAGAGACTAAATATGCGGCCAATGTGCTTCAGTCACGGTATCTAGACGCTTCAAAAGAGGCGACAGAATTTTCGAGTAGAGATATGACGCGCGCTCGTGCTAGTTGTGGACAGGTTTGTGGTGGAAGACTTGGAAGCGGCGTCTTCCCTGGAACTCTTTGGTTTCTAAACACGGGGCGGTGACTTCGAAGGAGGCACTCTCCATTCTTATACCATGGTTTGCTTCTTGTGTAATAATCACCTAGGCGCTCTGTGCCTTGTTTCATGCAGTATCCGGCTCAAGCTACACCCACGTGAGAGATAATTGGCACCGATGCACACTCGGCCCGCATGCCAAGTGCAACAACATAACCAAACACCACGAAATTGCATGCATTGAGAAGAGAGGGGAATGTGAAGAATGCATTCGCTAACAAGACCGCGTCGGCATATCGTGATGAACAGCTAACTTGCGGCGCTGTGCTGAACCCTGATCCTCCGCTGACACCCTAGATCCATCATGCCATGCGACGATAGCCCATCCATAACGCCATCAAAGCGTTTCCAGAAACTTGCTTTCGATCCAGAAAATTCGAGCCTTCCGAGTAGATGAGAGCAAACGCCAGAAGAGAAAAGAAACCGAGGTTTTGACTTCGCAGCGTAAGCGTCGAAAGGACCTGTGTAGGTGAGCAAGAGACGCAGCAGACTGTTGACGGTTGCAACATACCTCGGTGTGGTCAGAGAGAGATCTAGACCTCCTCCTGAACCATCTCCTCGATCTCAGTCTTGAGCTCAGGCTTGGTCTCAGCCGTCGCATCAGGCTTGACAACCTCCATCTCCTCGACCTCCTCCTTGACAACTATCACACATTAGCACCACTTCATCTCACTCAATCACACTTCCAAAACCGCATTACTCACTCTCCTCAGACTTCTCAGTCTTCTTCGCGCCGCGACCCTTCTTCTTCGGACTCGCCTCCTCGCCCTCAACCTCCTGCTTCTTCGCCGCGCGCTTCCGCGGAGTCGCTACCTTCTTGGGCGTCGCAGCCTCGCTATCAGCAGGCGACGACTTCTTGCGGCCACCGGCAGCCTTCTTGGGCGCAGGCGATGCAACCGTGCCGTCGGGGTTGACTAGGAGCTTGCCCTTGATCTTGGCCCAGGCGTTGGAGGCCGAGCGTGGGTTGGACATGCCTGCGAAGCCGGCAAGTTTCTCGTAGTCGATCTGTGGGGTGTTAGATGGGGAGGAGGATGGGATATCGGGGGAGGAGGGTACCTCGGGAGGACCGGTCTTGAGCGACTGCATGGCCCAGCCGAGCATTTGAAGCTCGCGGTCGGTGAAGGCGCTGGTGCTGGTGGCGGCGCCGGTCTCGTTGGAGTCGGACATGGTGATTATGATGAGGGTAGATGGAAAGTAGATATTAGGTGGTGGAGGGTGGGGTGGTATGTGAGGAAGAACAGTGTAATGTTGGAGCTGTCTCAGAGATGGCCAACTGCACTGGAAAAGGGTTCGTGTAAGTGCAATGGAGCGGAAGTGCGTTATTTATGTCTCTTGTGCCGCTGCCACTAGCGCGGTGCTGAGGATGGCTGGTAAGTGAGAGTGAGTGAGAGTGCAGTGTGCAGCGCAATCATGCCATACAATGGCCATGAGTGCGCGACAAGCACAGCGTCACCTCATTTCCGCGTATTCTGTCTCCAATATGGCCATTTCAATTGGCCAAAGCCCGTTTGCCCGTGCCGTGGAGAAGATTTCAAGCAAGGTGAAGGAGAAGGTCATGTGCCGCATCATGACCGATCGGGAAGTCGCAGCGCGGCGTGCGCCGACCTAGATGGCCGAGCTGAATGTGCCCATTTAAGGGCTTCCTGATACCCACGAGCAATGAACAGTAACAGGGGGCTTGTCCACCCATGTGTGCCTGTGTATCTGCACATTGGGCAATGGAAGCACGTGCAACTCTGAACGATTCCTCCTTTACATGGGATGCACACGATTTACAATGGCGGAGATCCATGGTTATACGTAGCAAGTGCACAGCGAAGACGTGATATGCAAGAGCAAGAAGTACCAGCAATAGTACGTTCTGCTGGTATCTACACGCAACAGAATCTACGCCCCAGAATCAATCAACATATTCTCCTCCTATACCGCTCTAATACCCCACACTCTCCTGATACCGCGGAGGCGCATCAACACCCAACCCCTCCCTCGACTGTACCTGCGCATGATACCTCTGATACTGCACGCCTCCCAGATACGGCCCAGTGTTCAAATACTGCCCCGTCGCCGGGATGTGTATCGAGCCTTGGGACTGTGACCGCGCCCTGTATCTTGCAAGTTGGTCTTGGTACTGGGCCGACGAGTTCCAGTACTGCAGGGTGTCTTGCAGCTGTGTCGAGGCAGAATCTTCGCGCTGTATCAAAAGCCATAGAATCTTGCGGACTGCGGCTTCTTCTTTGTCGTCCTTGACGTCTCCGCTCTGAGTCTTGCTCAGTTCCTTCTCGTATTCGCGCTGGACTTTGGCTCGTTCCTTGTCCAGTTTGCGAAGCTCGCTGCCCAGTTTCTCGGGCTTCTTCGCCTCCTTCTTCCGTACTTTATCTTCCTCGGCGTTGAGCCTTGCCATGTCCTTCTCGTAGTCTCGCTGCGCCTTGTCGCTGTCTTTTGTGGCTTTCCGAGCGGCTTTTTCGCGCTTCTCGAGGACTTTCTTCTCCTCGCTTGCGCGCTGCCGTTCGGAGGCGTAGGCTTGCATCTTGGAGATCATGTTAGTAGGTGTATCTCTGTGAGTGTCGGGCATGACTTCTAGGGGGCTTGTATATGGGGCCAGAGCCATGAGTCGTCTGTGCTGGCCTGATAGATCTTGACTTGAGTCGTCGAGTGGAGCGAGCAGTCTGGCACCCTTCTTGATCTTGCCGGCAGCATCTAGTATCGGTATCTCAGCTGCTTTGGCGACAACTTCCAGTTTGACGATATTGACCTTTAGTCCCTGTGGTCCAAACATTTTCTTATTTGCATCGCGGATGAACAACTCGCTGCGCCCCTTGCTCATGCCGACGCTGGTGATGGTTGCAGCGGCACTCACGGCACCACCAACGATTTGAGCGGTTGCGAGAGGCACCAGGCCCACGATGTCACCAGCGAGACCGAGGACCCTTACGGGCGGACTCACAACCATGAGACGGTTGAGCTCATCGAGGAAGGAGAGGAAGGTCGGGGCTGGGATGTTGTATGCTTCGAGCTCGATGGGGTAGGCGCGTAGAAAAGGTGAGCCCAAGGCTGCGGAAGTAGCCGGAATGGCGATGGGTTGCTGTAAGCTTGTACTTGATGATGTTGATGAGTAAGAGCTGGGCTGTGGAGATGTCGACGGGCGATTTGAAGAAGTCGACGGGTAGTATGTAGTCATTGTAGCGGTGTTCATATTCGAAAGCGATTGAGAGGACTGTCAAACCTGTGTTGTGCATTCCTCAGAGCTCTTTATACATATCCATCCCACCAAGCTGCACGGTATGCCATTTCTGGCATGAATGGTAGGGCTGATGAGTAGCGCTAGCACCTCAGCGCCTCGTGAAATCAACTACAACTTGCCTAGTCTACCATCTTGATAGTCAGCCCTAGTGCGAAAGAGGGAATGTCCCACATATTTGATGTGTGGCTTTGATAGACGATCATCTCTCGCGGATCCGACTGGCGTACGCTGAGAACCCAGCCTGGTTGCACAGCAAGTAGGATGCCATGACTTCGTGTTGCGTATGCCTTCAGCCTTGATCACCGCTCACCTCTCAAGGTTAGGCGCGCAGCCATGTGGTAGATCATGGATTGACACCGTCGGAAGGTCCTAAATCTGCTGCGCGTTCTGCTTTTGGCAGCTGTTTTCGTTGAGAATGAGGTTTGCGTATGGAATGGGGCTCGCCCGGTAGCAGTTGGACTTGATCTTTCTGATTGCAAACGGTTTCACTAGGGCTTCTCGTCGCAAGCATGATGGCAGGTGATGGCAGAAAGGTGTTGTTCTGGAAATACTGTCGTGGTGGGTGCAGCGAAGTGAAAGCGCGACCGCGCAAGGCAGGAGCGGCGGGCGGATCGTGACTTCCTGCAGAATTATCGACTCACTCTGCTGCGGTGTATCCAAACGCTTCTTCTCGCTGTTGAACTCATACCATCCCGTCAGAGATTATCAAAGGTGAGCCTCAGGACATCGCGTACCAGCAGCGAAGATGGGCGGGCAGCGACATGACTCGCGCAACCGACCGCCGACGCCAGACAGCATCGAGGGGCATGGCACGGCGGTCGACTACAACTCGGACAACCCAAACAGTCCCACATACAGCCCCATTTCGTCCGTAATCTCCTACCACAGCATGGCCGACCCCATAGACAGTGCTCTGTAAGCTTCTTCTTCATTTCTGGGCAATGGCAGCCCCGCTAACAGCTCCAGCGACCTCCTGCGGCGACTGAACCCCAAGGACGTCAAGCGCAATGTCGACAACATCATATCCCTGAACCCCTCACTCGAAGAAGACCTGCTCGAGTCCGTCGACATCCCGCTCACAGTCAAGAAGTGCTCAAAAACAAAGCGTGACTTCTTGTGCTGCGACTACAACCGCGACGGCGATAGCTGGCGCAGTCCGTGGAGCAATGAGTTCGAGCCGCCAATTGAGGAGGGCGTCACGCCCAGCGACCGCATAAGGAAGATGGAGGTCAAGGCGAATGAGGCGTTTGATGTGTATAGGGAGCTGTGAGCTTAGTCATTCGGATAGTGTTATGGAAGGTGCTGACACGTGCAGGTACTTTGAGGGTGGCATATCGAGCGTCTACCTCTGGGACATGGACGACGGCTTCGCAGGCTGCGTACTGCTCAAGAAGGGTATATACTCTGTCACATGACCATATCCTGAGACTAACAGAACCAGCTGTCTCGCCCAACTCCTCCAGCTCCGGCAGCTGGGACAGCATCCATGTCTTCGACGCCCAGGACCGCGCCCGCACCGCCCACTACAAGCTCACATCCACCGTCATCCTCTCGCTCGGTACCGACAGCGAAGCCCTCGGCGGCCTCGACCTCTCCGGCAACATGGTGCGCCAGGTAGAAGCTGACATGGCGGTTGAGGACGACACATCGCACGTCGCCAATATTGGCAAGATGGTCGAGGACATGGAGCTGAAGATGCGCAACTTACTGCAGGAAGTGTACTTTGGAAAGGCAAAGGACGTCGTTGGAGACTTGAGGAGTGAGAATTGCTGTCAATTACCCGGAAGGGGACCTGTGCTAATAAGTCCTAGGCATCCCATCGCTCAGCCAGACGAACCGCGACAGGGCGACACAGAGGGAGATGATCAACAGCATGGGCCGGTAACTGGTAGCTCGCGCTTAGACATTGGATCACGACTGCATACATGCATGATGAAACAACATGACTTCGGGACTACGCCCAGGAAACACGCCTCTTTGCATTTCGTGATATTGCATCTCACGCGTATAGTGAATTGGGGTTACATGCTTAAACTAACACCAAACAGGCCAATGAGTCCGACTATACATTACCAACGTTGCTGCAGTCTGTACATCGCGTACACACGGGCATTGCCGCATCTGACTCGACTCATTCTCCTCCTTCCAAGTCCACTTCTGGCATCTCCATATCCTTACGAAGACCTCCAAGACCGTCAACAATACAGCTGATATCTCACCTCCACATCAGCCGGTCCACCACACTGCCGAACGATGCTGCTAATAGCGTCTTCCGGATATCCCTCTCGCTCCACCTCCAAATGACCATAGTACATCCACACCACACACTTCAACCCCGCGAGTCTCCCCAGAGGAAGTTGATACTTGTCCACCACCTCAGCATCGCCAAAACTATACCCTTGATGATCATGCCTACCAAGCGTCCTATTCGTGCCAACACCAACAATGCGCACCGTATTAATAGCATTACATTGTTCACCCTTCACAACGTCCAGAACCCACATGAACGGCTCGTATTCATAGACGCTGAAGTGGTTTGATGAGATGGGGAGGAGTCTGGCTTCCGAGTTAATTTTCCGGCAGCTTAGCAGTGTGTCGGTTGGCGAAGGGAGCTTTTAGAATGGAGGAGGGAGCTCATCGTTTGCTGTGCGCTCTCGGCAGCGCATCCTCAGATTGTAAGAGACGTTGGAGCGCGCCGGCGTGAGCTCAAAAGTGCCGAGGGCGTAGGAGTAGATTTTAGTGCGGAGCTCGGCTGGGAGACGGAGGAGAGGCGACTGTTTGGCATTGCGGGTGGCGCTATGGTCGAGAGGTGAGAGCTTGTTGTATCTGCAAAACATGAACATCAGCTCACATCTTGTCCTGTGCAGTGATAGCCATTCCGTTATCGCTCTCAGTCAGTGGCGCCGCCATCGTCGCTGCCGATCGCATGGGCGTTGTGACTTGACCAACGTTGAGGAAGGCTCTGGTTTGGCAAAGGAGATCCGAGAGGGGCAGAGAAAGCAAGTAAGTCGAGGCGGTGATGTGATTGATTAGCGGTGCGCTAAAGTGAGCGCTTGGCTCTCTGACCTGGAGAAGGTGAATGAGACCGGAGCTGCAGAGCATAGGTATGAAGGTTGGAGGTTCTCATTGCATGTGAGGAGACTAAATAGTCTATATTAGGTGCAATGAATGCGATATGATTGATTTAGAAAGAGCCATACCCCCAGATCTCATCAGTGGTCTGCTTCTTCCGTGGCTTCTCAATGCTTCAGGCATGTTGACTTTCGAGATCCCAAGATCACGAGAAGCTACTGTGTTTGTTGTTTCCCTTCCCGACTGTGACCTTCAATTTGACTCCTTCAGGTGCACCAAGCTGCTTCAGCCCTGACCTGACGTGTTTCACCAAGTTTGGAATCGCTTTCATCTGAGGACGTTTGGAGGATGAGACCGAAATATTCACTTTTCGGAGTCCACCTAGCTTTGCGAACGGGGTGCCTTGGTCGTATGACGTATCCGCAGTGAATGCACCTCTGCTAACTGAACTCTAGAAACTGCTCATGCGGTCAAACATGGATGCGAAAACTTCTATGCTCATGGAAATGCGTTCGATGGCGTTCTGCTGGTCGTTGGTCAAGCAGCCCAAGAACTCGGCAAGGGCATCCGGATCTTGGACTAAGAACAGGCCGCAGCGGAACTGATGCAGTCTCATCTCTGCGTGGACCTGCTGACTGACGCGCAGCAGACCTAGGTGCAGTCGGTTATGGCAGCGCTCGTAACGAAGTCCTGCGTATGGAGTCCTTCCATATTGGAACACGTTCGATATTGTGATTGTCGGTCCATTAAAACGTATGTCCAGATGTAATTACGCAGTTCCGCTGGCAGGCGCAAGAGCGGGGAGTCGCGCTGGTTACGCCGAAAGCTCCTTTCGATCAGTAAAACTCGTTCCCCATATGCGCTGTTACTGACATGGCGTCCCGATCGATCTCTCCGCTGCCAGCCATGGTCGTTATCGATTGGCGTTCCGCCATGGTGGAACGTTGGCTCAGCTTGCGTTGGTGAGCTTGTGTGAGGGTGTACCAAGTATGGAGGTCGGCTTGAGCAGCGAAAAAGACTAACAGAGAGTAAGTAGCACGCTAGTCGGGAGACAGGCGACTAGCGCCAGGCATTGTGAAGGTGGGCCCACAATAAACGTAGATGACTAGCATTAGCGTTTGCTCTCCCATATGCTCCTCAATATTTGTGACATATATCGTGAGTTGGGTGAGGCGCCCGTGATGAATAGCGCAACAGATGTGAGCTGATTGATCTTTGTCGCAGTCCGGTTTAATCGAGAAACTTCGCATGTTTGTATCCCCTGGGAGCCTTGTTTGCCCCGATCCCGAGCACCTGCGACTTACGAGGAGGAGCGTTGAGGCCTTCTAGAATCAGCCTTGCTTCTTCCTCCCTCGTCTAGACTGCCTACTCTTTAGTCCCGCCTAGCACCCTGTTATTCACTGCATCTTTGTGACCAGCACTTTCCAAGATCCCTGTCGGCTGTGGAATCATCTCCATGATCCCTTCCCTGCCTTCCAATCCATATTCGTTAAGATTAAACTCAACTATATCGATAGCCTGGAAGCTGTATTTCTTGTACAACCGCCTATCCTGCGCAGAAGCCTGCAGACAGCACGGAATATTCAACCTCTCCGATTTCTCAATACCCCATTGGAGGAGTAGACCACCCGCACCTCTGCGCCTGTGCTTTTCCGATATTACGAGCAAGGCTAGCACTGGTAGAGAGATCGTCAGCGAATGCACTATCAATCGCTCCACCGGGCGCGAAGTGACTGCGTCCCGTGCTGACTTACGTATGTGAGGGCGACCACCTATCGGACCACCATTACAGCGAGAGAAATACTGATGAGCAACTCCGCGAAGCTTTCCGTACTGATCAACGCGCTTCGAATGCTCATTCATCGGCTGCTTCAGCTGTTCCATATCTAGGCGTCCGGCTGGATATATCTCCCATTTAGCATATGCGACAATCTAGCCTGCATCAACTACCTTCACATGGTGAACATAAGGTTTCTTGATCAAGTCGTTCTGTATTGTCGCCACCTGATCTTCGAGATAGACTGGATATGCTAGGGGCCGACCAATGACGAGAGATCCGAGGCTGGCAGTACGTATTTCGGCGCATCTCATGGCGTCATCATGGAGGACGGGCTATATCAGTAGCTGTGACATTTTTTAAAGCTATTGTAGAGATGAAGGTGGGCGTGCTGTGCAAGCGTGGAGGAAGCTGAGAAGCGTGGATGTAGTGGTGGCATTGAAGAGTCATATCGAGGCTCGTCTGCGTCAATGAGGTACTAGTGTTTGCTATGTGAATTTGGGCGAGCAAACAAAGATTCATTGGTTTTTCAAACATGATAGAAAGCGATGTAAGAGAGCATATGGTGTTGGCGAATCGAAGAGGGTGTGATGCCGTCACCTAAAGATCTTCCGAGAGAGGTGTTTCCACTTAGCTCCGTAAAGCCATTAGTTCTACATGGAATCACGAATCGTGGTTAGCGTTGTAAGCCGGATGCTACATAGCGGCAACTTTGTCGAGTTGTCGTTCGAGAGCACTCTGTGGTCGAGCGGAGCGGACTGCACAGCTGGTCCGAACCGCCGACCTCACCGCTCATGCATTAGCGTCGCCGCAACAGTGGCCAATCACATCCCGTGTAGAAATAGTCACAACATCGAGCCTGCTGGTGCCCGCCGCCGACTTGATTGACAACATGGCGGGCGTGAGCGGGGACGAAACGGACATAAGCTTGAAATAAGCATTCCAAAGTTTGTAATGAAGACGAGGACAGAGTTATATAAGGATGTACTGTAGCCTGTAAAATGCTCATCACAAACTGGACAACTACTCATCTCTACATCTACTACACACTACATCTCGAGCAAATTATCAAATTCTTCGATACACAATGGCTCACCGAGACCGTCTCGAAGGAACCCACGTTCTCATCTTCGGCGGCACCTCAGGCATCGGCTTCGCTACCGCCAACCTATCGCTCTCCAAAGGCGCTCGCGTGACAATCTCTGGATCAGCGCAACCCAAGGTTGACGACAAGGTCGCATTGCTGCGCTCCTTCTACCCCGATATGCTCGCCTCCAATGTCGCCGGCTTCGCATGCGACCTCCTGGACCAAGCCAATATCGAAACGAACCTCAAAAGCGTGTTCGAAAACGCGACCGAGGGCGGCAGCAAGAAGATCGACCACGTTGTGTTCACTGCCGGTGGCGGCGACGATACGCGAAAGATTGAGGATGTGACGGTTGAATCCACGCTGAAACCACTGTTCATACGCCTCGCAGTCCCAGCTATCATCGCCAGACTCATATCCTCGGGCGCTTACGTGCCTGTGAGCGACGGTTCGTCTTTCACCGTGACTGGTGGTACAAACACATACAAGCCAATGCCAGGATGGACCACCATCGCGGCTACGGGTGCGTCGACAGATGGACTTGTGCGCGGTCTGGCAACTGATTTGGCACCGATCAGGATCAATTGCGTCATCCCTGGCGCCATTGAGACTGAGTTGCTGCAGAGTTACCTGGGGAAGATTGGAGAAGAGGGAGCGAATAAGATGAAGGAGTCTGTGAGTCTGGCGAAGACTTTGGGACAGCCTGAAGATATTGCGGAGGCGTACGCGTATCTGATGCGGGATCGGTTTGCGACGGGCTCGTTTGTTACGTCGGATGGTGGAAGACTGCTTGTCTAGTTTCTATGAGGCGTCGGAAGGGGTCTGAGAACGATCAAGCGCATATTCCCCACTTTGATGCGCGCTAGATCAACATGTTATAGTCGTCCGGTGTCCATTTGCTGTCTGCTCGGGATAGACCAGCATCCAGAATATTGCCAAAATTTGGAACGTTCCAGTAGCTTCTCCTTCAAGTAATATCAATGTTTATGCCGTTCTTTACAAGCCTGTCTTTGATGTGGGACCACTTTGAACAATCGGCCAAGAGACCTCGCAAGCCAAGTTCTCTCAGCTCTTCCAGCTTCTTTCCCCGACTCTTTTCCAAATCATGCTCGAGTGCGTATTTGAACTTCAATCCTAAATACGCAAACGCCTCATTCATTCGATCGAACACTAACGCGATGAGATCTATTTCTTCTTTCAGCTTTGCGTCTCCGGTGGTCCGCCATTGTATTACAAGCACCAAGGCCGCAATGTACAGTGACGAGGCGATATGAGGCGTTATGAGCAGCTCGATGGAGACTCGTGAGGTGCCTCTGACAATTTGTGCTGTATGGCGCGCAGCTGCGACTGCTACTAGGTAACGGGATGAAGCATCGGCCGCAGGGACGTTCTTGGCGCAGCGGTAATTCAGTAGCACCGCAGATGTATCCAATACTACCTGAAGCCACACAACGAAACCTCTGTCCGGAGCTTGAGCTTCAAGTACTGAGCTAGCTTGGCGAGGAATGCTCAAGCGGAGTTTCACCAGGTGCGAATCTAGTTCTTCGCACTCTTCAACGTATTCAGGCGTGTTTGGTGATTCGTGTAGGGAGTGTACTAGCTCTGCAACGCGACCGAGGATTACATGGGCGATACAGATGTAGCAGAAAACGTTGATGGGGTCATTTGCCGAATTCGAGGAGGTTATCAAGCGGCTGAGTTTGCGAGTGAATGGCGTGTTAGCAGACATGTGGTGGTCAGTCAACGGATCCATTGCCTGGAATACCGAATCTACGACAGGCATATCTACCTTGAAATGCGTCTCCGGAAGGGCATTTGGCCAGCCAGTGGGCCATGAATGGTATCGGTCCACGATGAATAGTAGCCACATGGTCCGTCGTTGTTCTTCTTTTTCTAATGCACTCAGGCCCTTTCCGTCCTTGGCTGGTACATTAGTGTGATTATCAACATCCATGTCTCTTGATGTGTTATCCGTAGAGACTGCACTGATTGCGTCCATGCGATTCATGCCGAGCGCAATCGCCTGTCTCCACGCTTTTCCGAGGAGGAGCCAAGCTGACGAAAAGTCACCAGCAGTACAGGCGTACTCTATGACCAGAAGTGCGGCTTGAATCGTGGGCAAAGCAGGGTAGGGGTTTCGTTGTGTAAGTTGGTACGAGAACTTTGCCTGTTCGTACCATTCTTTCTCGCGTTGCCTGACCGTTGTGTCCGGATGGAACCGTGCCGTAACACAGCAGATTGCGAAAAGCAGAAGTGGTGATTGGCTTTGGATTGTACCTGATTGAACCTGCTCGGTAAACAGTTTCTGATGGAAACACGGAAATACGTAGTAGAGATGCTCGAAGAAGAGCTCGACGAGGTCGACCAGAAGATCGTGGGACGGAAGATGTGTCTCTTGTAGGAGACTTTGGTCTTCAGAGCTGACCTCGGAATCAGGATACCATTTTGGCAAGACTGGCGCGGACAGGTCAAAGTTCAATCCTGGAAATGACATGAAGTCCAATCCGCCCGTTTGGTTGGGGTCAATGCTATCTGTAGCCTCCGGGTTCGACCAAAGTGCTGGTATTCCTCGAGTTTCTGACACCTTGTAATCCTGTTGGTCGTGTGTGGTAATGCTATACTCGCAGCTGAGACCCCATTTGGCGCAAAGAGCACATACAGGACGCACAGCCTATTGCATGTCAGCAGCAGCTCCTTTGAACGACACGACGGCGCGCACATCGCATTTCTTTTTCCGCTGTCGACAACTTTTGCATGCTTGCTTCCTTTTCGTAATCGATGCAGGTATCGTGAGAGTCTGCATGGTGAGGGTGTCTGATGGGATGGAGTCGAAGTAGGTCATCACTCTCATCAATTGTGCAAGCACGCTAACGGAGATAGCGCGGTTTTAAGCCTCAGAGCGTCGACGAGTTGGCATGATTCACACAAGCTTGATAGTTTGAGTATATTTCGATGCTATAGAAGTAGTTCTTGCAAATTAGATCCTCTATATAAGACCACCGTCCATATGCCCAGGTAATCTACCAGCAAGAGCATTACTAAGTCCTGAATCACCGCCCTAACGCCTCACATAGGCCTCAGAAACACCCGGATCAGTCGGACCAAGCACTCGAATACTCTGCTTGAGCTTCATATGCTTGGCATCTCTTTGGTGCCTCTTCCAAGAATCACGAGCATCTCTTGCTTTATCGAGTATACCCATGTGAAGTTTCCGTCTCTGCGGCTCGTCTTCATTTGCACTGTCTGTCCGATCATCGTCCTGTTGTGAACATGATGATAACTTTGGGAGTGCTCTGGGTACATGTTGAGCCGGCATGGGTGGTGGAATACGTGGGAGTTCTATCTCATGAGCGAGCGGAGATGTTGGTGGAGACGAAGTGCTTGATCGACTTTGAGGCGACGGCGGGAAGGTAGTAGATGAGCGCAGTCTACCACGGACTGAGATGGCGGGCGCGACTGGAGATTCCGATTGTTGACTGTACAATGACGATGGTCGCCTCGGAGCTGGTACTGTATCCAATTCAGAAAATTCCGCATGCGAGCTGTTTTGCGGTATATTCAAGGCAGTGGAAGGACCTGAAAAGCTGTTGTCTCGCGACTTTGGCATTGGCGTGGGCGGCTGTCGCACGATTGCTAAGCCTCCCGGGAGCAGTAAAAGTGGGCGAGACTGCTCTATTGGAAATGATTCTGTGGGCAACGCAGTTGCTGAGTTCTTGCCTGCTGGATCGTCGACTGTATTGTTCGATCTTAATCGCTTCACTTGAGGAACAATCTTCGACAAGAGTATCTCTTTATTCAGCAAGCGGAAATTTTCTACACCAGAGATTTCGCGACGAGTGGCGTGTGCAGAATCACTAGGGGAACGAGCCTGCTCTTCTCCGAGACTGGGGCGGTGGTAAAAGTGCGTGCGCTGTTGGAAGGGAACCCAAGCAGCCATCTTCTGATGTCTTCTCCTCACGCCTTGAGAACTTGGTGTGACGTCCGCGTTTATGTTCGATCGAGAGCTCCCAGGCGAATTACCATTTGGATCTTTCTTCCATGACAGCGGTCGTGGCATGAGCTCAGCACCTTTCGAAGGCACTCTCGACGACTTCATGAGGAAGTGACTTGTGATCGTTTTCTTTTCGGTACTCTCAGTCTGGGCTAAAGAGTCGTGGAGGTGAGCTTCGTGATACTGATCTGCTAGAACATGGTGATAATCCTGAGACACTGAGAGTTGTTGTGATCTTTCGCTCGAATCCTCTGACTCTGGCCCTTCTTCAAGCTTTAGAGCTCCTTGGCTAAGTGGTTGAAGTTTCCTGCCACGCATCGAAAGAACAGCCTCGTTTCCATGACCGGCCTCGAAAGATCTTGTTGGGGCAGCAGACGGTTGGAGACCTGCTGGTTTCCCCGCAGGAGAGATCCTGAGCTGCGCGAACGCCTTTTTCTTCATCATTGAGTTAGAGGAACGAAGCATGACGTCTGGTAGCGGTGGAGGTGAGAAAGTCTCCATATTACTACTGGAGGACGCGACTGGTTGAGTTACTGCTGAATCGAGGGACGGTATTCTGATATTAGGGTTGGTCAGTAGATCTAGGAGACAGTAGTCGTTTGCGGGAACGGCTGTATGTGCGGATCCGGAGTATGGAGAGCGGTGGGGCGAGGATGGTCGGTCGTGATTGTGTTCGTCTATAGGCGCAAGATAAGAGTGTCGAGTAGGACTTGAATTGAATTGCCACACAATTGAGTCTTGATCATCTCCGATGCCAGGAGATGGTTCCGGAATTATCAGTTGGTAATTACGAGGGGCGGAGAACGATGAGGTCTGAGGATCCTGTTTTGGCGAACTTGGGTCGTCCCAGTCAGTGGGAGCCTTCCAGCTGGTTTTTCGATGTATAGATTTTGTTGGAACTTTAGGTACTGGCGTCCTTTGCGCTACCCGTGGGCATGGTATTGCTGGCAACGGCTTATCATCCGGAGGAGGTTGTGTTTGATGTGGAGGCGTAGTACGCATGAACGACTCGAATGATCGGACCGGCCGCTCCATGCCTCTAAGGGAAGACTGCCATATACCGTGTTGGCTGTGCTGCTTTCTTGAAGAGAGTGTTTGTTCTCGTCGTCCGTACATTCCCTCAGGTGTTGCTAAAAGCGAGGCAAGGAGGAGCCACAATTATCGAGAAGACGTTCTAGAAAATTACCCGACAAAGGGACAAGAGCGTACATCTGTGCACGTGAGGAGTGATGCAAGCAGTAGCTATCATAGAGACATGAGTATCGAACAAAGAGGGACATGATGACGTCGTTTCAAAGGGCGACAGCGAGGCGAGTTTGGTGAGACAACTTCTTGCCTCCCAATGTTCAGGAGGACTCAACAGATCACAGATCTCGAAAGGAATCGTGGCTGGAACTACGTTATGCCTGACATGCACCTCCCTCAAAGTACGAGAGATGCGCAAAGCGTCACTGTGCCATTTTGGTGGCCTGGCGTACGGCGCAAGAGGGTAAAACACGCGCAGAACATACAGACACAGGTGAGATGCAGAAGGAAATCAGTATGCATTGAGGATGTGCTCTTGTCGCGGTTGAAGTTGCGAGCATGCTGATGATATTGATGAAAGCGTCGAGGATGTTGTACAGCATTTTGATGGGGTTGGTCAGAAATTCGCAGGGCAGGCACGCTTGAGTCACCCCTCGAACGTGGACTTGCATCGCGGAACGCACAGCTCTTCTTCCCTCGCAACACCAAAAATCTGACTGACTTCTATCCGCATCGCACACACACCTAAACTAATCATGAAATGCTACTCGGAGAGACCCAGATGCCCATCGCAACGGTCGCACGGTGTTTTTACCTGAGTCGGAGGAACATCTCCCCGTCACTCAACAACAACGGATCACAACTCCGGAGTAGAAACAGCGGGCGCGCCGTCAAAAAGTCCTACCGATCCGTCTGGACCCAAATCTCACGAGAGATCAATCTTTCCGACTATGCGCATCTCTCATTGGCCTCTATAAAGCCAATTTGTACATTTCGGGCGCTCCATGGCTGCCTAAATGCCATCTAGTCTCGATGAGCGTCGCATCCGCGCAAACCTTCCTTGTGAGACAACAGATTCGCAGACCGCTGTGGGGACACTAGCCGTCCGACATGTCCGGCAAAGCAATGTTCATCCGATCATATAGCGCCATGTAATCAAGTCCGTGTCTGCAATGTGGCTTGCAAATGTCATGATTCAGTACCGACCATGAGTATATGTAAAGCTGGCCATCTGCCACCATGGATTACAGCAATAAGTATATGGAAACAGCCTCGAATACCTCTGGTAAACCACTGGTTTCCTGACGACATCTTGAACACCTACAGGATATCTTATTAGCAGTCCATCCCAAGGCCATGGCAACAACACAGTCCTCCCTCGAGGACACTTTAAAACCCGAAGTCCCTCAGTCGCAACCACTCAACGACTCGACATCAGAATGCTCGACATCTCCAGCACCACAAAAGTTCGAGCCAGGATGGCGTTTCATCGCCGCCTTCCTCAGTCTCTGCATCATCACTTTGATGGCTGCCCTCGACGCTACATCCATATCAGTGGCCCTACCAGTAAGCGTTCTTGACCCCAGCACCCTGAACATTGCCTAATGTTACAAAGATCATGGCCAGGGCACTAGGCGGCTCAGCCATCGAAGCATTTTGGGCAGGCACTTCGTTTCTCCTGACCTCGACTGTCTTCCAACCCGTCCTTGGATCCTTCTCCCACATCTTCGGCCGCAAAGCCTTGATCTACGTTAGTCTGGCATTCTTCCTTGCGGGCTCGATCATCCCGGCTGTCGCCAACAACTTTACTGTCGTCCTGGTCGGTCGTTCCATTCAAGGAGTGGGTGGTGGTGGAATCATCTCGCTTACGGAACTGGTGGTCGTCGACACCGTGCCTCTCCGTGAGCGAGGCAAGTGGTTCAGTTTTTTCGGGGCCATGTGGAGTGTCGGTACCGTAAGCAGACCATAATACACGAATTGTATGAGAGACATGCACTAACTTCGTACGCCAACCTGTAGGTAGCAGGCCCATTACTAGGTGGCGGCTTCGCACAGAACGTGAGCTGGGCTTGGGTGTTTTGGATAAATCTACCATTCCTTGGACTTGGGCTTGTCCTCATCACCATTTTCCTTAAGCTCAACCAACGAAATGGCGATCTCCTCGCCAAGCTGAGGGAAGTGGATTGGATTGGCATGGTCCTCTTTCTCGCATCCACGACGGGCTTCCTTGTTCCAGTCACATGGGGTGGCGTTCAATATGCTTGGGATTCCTGGAGGACACTTGTTCCCCTGATTATTAGTGCCGCTGGTATTGCAGCCTTCGTGGTGCACCAGGAGTACTTTGCGCCGCATCCTCTGATTCGCACATCGATCTTCAAGACCAGGTCGGCTGCGATCCTTTACCTCACAACCACTATCCATGGCATTCTCCTATGGGCTGTTCTATACTTCATGCCACTCTACTTTGAGGCAGTGAAGGGGATGAACCCCATCCTTGCTGGCATCGCCATGTTTCCCTGGACCTTCACTGTGGCACCAGGCTCCATTGCTACTGGTATCGCTATTGCGGTGACTGGTAAATATCGCTGGGCAAACTGGATAGGCTGGTTCCTCGCAACGCTGGGCTCGGGTTTATTGATTTTGCTCAAACCCGACACCTCAACTGTCGCCTGGGTGTTCCTCAACTTGGTTGGTGGTATCGGGACTGGAATGCTGTTCCCCGCCATGGCTTTGGCTGTGCAAGCTTCTGCTGCTATCAAAGATCAAGCTTACGCAGCCAACATGTTTTCATTCTTTCGCGCCTTCGGTCAGACTCTCGGTGTCGCGATTGGTGGAGTGATCTTCCAAAACCAGATGAGAAAGAAGATGCTCACCTTCCCATTGCTCGTCGACAAAGCGGGTGAGTACTCCAAGGACGCTGCTGGTCTGGTCCAGATCATCAAGGAGATGCCTGCGGGCCTCATGAAAGAGCAACTGCGCGAGAGCTACACGGACGCTCTCAAATACATATGGATTGTCATGACTGTCCTAAGCGCCGTCGCACTCCTCTCTACTCTTTTCATTGGCGAGTTCGACTTGAACACAGAGATGGATAACGACAGGGGCTTCAAGGATAAAGACAAAGTAAAGGATTCTGAGAAAGAGCAGCAGTGAGCGCTAGTGGCCTCACTTTAATTGAGCATGTTCTGTTTCAACGCATCGACGTAGCAGCGACCATAGACTGTACTTGATAGTAGACTTTTAGATCACGACCCTCAATTTAATCACAACTACGAAATGTCTGGTCTTGCAGATCACAAGCAAGCTTACTTTCCTCATATGCAAGGCATGAGTAGCCCGCACCGAGGAATCGGAATCTGGAATTACCGCATCACCGCATCACCGCACAAAGGCTGGCCGTTAGAGGTGGCCGGGGTGCTTTGTGAAACAGGCCGACAGCATGCGAGGATCAGATACGCAGTGACACGTGGGGTTGTCCTTGCATCATGACGCATCACCAAAGCAACGTACCCAACGCAATTATGCTTCTGCTCAAGAAATCGCACCATACCGGTAGAGAAGAGTCTACATGATCTGCAAGGCACTGCATCACGCAGGTACAATGCTGGGAAAGGCGAGTGCTCTTGGTGTTGCCGGCTCGTATGACAGGCACCGAGACCAAACGGCCGAAGTCTCGAGTATCGTGGTGGAGCAGAAAGGCACTGGTGCCTCGACCGCGAAAAGCCGTTGGGATAACTGGGCTGATCGCCGTTGATGCAGCGACTTGCGCCGGGAACGGTGAATTTAATGGTTCAAAATAGAATTCATCGCCACGACGACACCGCGCGCTACATCATCAGTGCGCAGGCAGTGTTTGGCGATCGCGAGGAAGACCCGGTCACATGCATGCGAGGAGTGAGGTTGCGGTGACAAAAGGCGCGAAAGCAACGACGGTTACACAGTGCCCGCGAAACTCGGTTCCATCCAATTGCTTCGGTGTCACCCCAGCCACGATGCGGGATAGTGCGCAACGTGAGGAACAAATGCGTGGGACGGACGCTAGCCAATTGGAAGGATGAGTGTCCGGGATAAAGGAGGCCAGCCGTCTCCACATCTTTCTTGCCATCCTGATCTGCCCCCCGGCTGCAAAAAGAAGTGCCTGCAGCGCAGACGCAATCGAGAATTGCGCTTGTCTTGGATGCTCGAATTGGTTCCGCGTTTGATATGAGAGTGAGTGTCGAATCGATCTTCACCGTTGGCCGTGCGCTCTCGCCCTAAAGACTAGTGCCGCATTCCTCGCCAATAAGCGTCGCTGGGCAACTCCACCCACGCTCCCTCATCTTCGGCACCAACAAGGTCGCTCCTGCCCGCGCTGACCCCAGCGCCTTCCCCTGGGACACCATCTAACATCTAACACGCTCAACACCCTCACGGCGCCTTTGCGAGGCTGTTGTTGTCGATTCCTGCACACCATCTCTCTCACCTCAGTCATTCGTTTCAGAATCTGCGATCAACCGACACGGCAAATCGCACCCCAAGCCACATAATACTCCCGTTATACGTGCCTGCCAAGAAATCGCATCACCGGCAGCCACTCGATCCGCGACGCCATCAAACCGCAAGAGCGACCGGCGACCCAAGCACCAGGACGACTGATATACTCTCCCAACGTACCTCACGCGCGTCGCGACAGGCAACTGCAGTGTGCAAAGGGTGTTCGAGATACCCAAGTCGCGCTTTCCGCGATCGTGATCGTCGCTGCCACTGTCAGCAAACGCACCTGCCCAACCCGTCAATCCCGGCCATGAGCGTGGCAACCTCCTCGTAAACGAACTCCCGCGACCTCCAACACCACACCCATCTATTATTCCGCGCGAGCACCGCTGCCCGCCGCCGCCATGAAGGAGTCATTCGCTTCCCTCTTGGCCACGGGCGCCGGCAAGCTTGCCCTCTCGCTGCTTTTCGCATCAACACCCTTCACTTCCGCATACACATTCCAGCAGGTCCCATCGCCGAACCTCAACCTGCAGAACCTCGGCAGGGTCGCATTCGCCGGCGACTTCGATGCGATATCCCTCTACCAATATGAGGGCCAGAGCCAGGAAACCCCCTCTCGCAATGGAACCCTCCTATCGCGATATCCCAATGGCGTCTTCGCTTCGATAAACATAACCGACGGCGACATCAAGGCCATGTGTAGCCTCCAGATCAACGGCGCCGAGCGACTGGTCTTTGCGGGCAACTTTACCGCCGTTGGTGGCATGCGTACTCCTGGTGGCATTGCTCTCCTCAACGCGACCGACGGCAAGATCGAGGCGCTAGAGGGCCTCAACGGAGCAGTCGACACTCTTTACTGCGACAAGAGCGGTGGCCAGGTTTACGTCGGTGGACAGTTTGAAGGACTTAACTCAACTAATGCTATTGTATGGAAGAACGGCTGGCAAGAACTGTCGTTCAATGGTTTCAATGGCGCTGTCCACTCTATCGTGCAATCCAACGGCAACATCGTCTTCGGAGGAGAATTCACTGGCCTCGGCAGCGGCAATGCAACCGTCGCATCAGAAAACGCCACTCAGCTCATTCCCGTTGGCAGCGGACAAATCTCTGCCCAGACGAGCTCAGGACAGCCCGGCTTCACTGACCCAAAGGTTATTGCCTGCAAGAGCGACTTCAGTACAGGTGGAGCAGGCCAGACCTGGCTCCTCGCCGATAACGCGCCTGGCTTCTGGAAAGCCGACTTTGGATTCGGCTTCGAGCCGACGGGGTTGAAGTTGTACAACACTGACAATGACGGTCGTGGTACCAAGACTTTCCGATTTACGGCGCTGCCAGATGGCGGCATCATGAACATGACCTACACCGACCCCTCGACAGGCCGTCAAGCTTTCTGCGACGCCAGATGCCCTCTCCCGCAAGGCAACACCACTGCCCAGGACTTCACTTTCGTCAACGTCGTTGGTATGAACTCGTTCAGGCTAGATATCTCAGAGTGGTATGGTTCGGGAGCTGGATTGAACGGCATCCAGCTGTTCCAGGATGGTAAGATTTGACTTCTTGTTATAATAGCATCAACGCTGACTATGATAGCTATGTACTCCTACGCCATTGATAACTTCAATGAGCCCGAGAACTGCGGCCCATCTACTACAGCACGATCGCAGTCCACCAACACTGGCAACTGGCAGACCTCACCATCGCACAACAGTAACTCTGAATACCTCACAACGACACTTCAAGGAAATCCTATTGACACTGAGTCGGCGTCCGTGTCGTTCTCTCCCGACATTAAACAGTCTGGCAACTATTCTGTTACCCTCTACACTCCTGGATGTCAAGGAGACGGAACTTGCGGAAGCCGCGGTCGTGTCAATATCACCGCGTCCATGTCTCGTGCTGACACAAACCCTGATGGGATCATCCTCTGGCAGACCAACAACTTCGACAAGTACGACGAAGTCTACAACGGGTACATTGACGCAACCAGCGGCTTCAGGCCTACTGTCGTCCTTCGACCTGCGCCTGGTCAAGGGCCAGCACCGCTGACTGTTGTGGCACAGAGAGTGCGTTTCACACTACTCAAGGCCACTTCGGGAAACATCAACGGACTCTTCGAGTACAAACCAGGCTCGCAACTGGACGAGACTAGCACTTCCGATTCGGTCATCAACGCTGCTGGCGCTAGCCTGGAGCCACGAGGGAACGCACTCATCACCAGTTTGGCTGCAGATGACCAGAATCTCTATGTTGCTGGCAACTTCTCCAACAATGACGGTCGTAACAACATCTTCCGCTTCGGACGGGATGCGTCTAACGCATCGTCATTGCCAAACCGTGGTCTTAACAGTCAAGTCATGACCATGTACTACAACTCAAGTATGCTCTACGTTGGTGGTAACTTCACCAACACTGGAGAAAACAACGTACAAGGTCTGAACGGCGTGGCTGCTCTTGTCGACAATCAATGGCGACCACTTGGTGCGGGTGTTGACGGTGTTGTCCTGTTCTTGGTGCCCTTCTCACTCAACATCACCGCCAACCAACCCGAGCAAGTCCTCGCTGTCAGTGGGTTCTTCTCCCGTGTCAACGCTTTCGACGGCAACAGCGCCACCAATGTTCAGGATTTCGCTGTCTGGGTTCCCTCTCGACGCAACTGGCTACACAACCTGAAGTTCTACTCGCTTGCGATGTCTGGCCGATTGATGACGTTTGCAGATGTACCTGGAAGTGACCGCTGGTTCGGAGGCTCAGTGTCCTCTGGATCCCTCCTCGCAAGTGGCACAGCTGAGCTCCGGAGCAACAGCGGCGACCTGTCGCTGGGAGCATTCCCTATCGACTTACAGGCTCAACAAGAGCGTGTCCCTTCGCGCAAACGAGCAATCCTTCAGGGCCAAGACTTGAGCATCACTGGTGTTCGCACCGGTCGCTTCTATCAAGACAACGGAAACAACAAGACCATCCTCGCTGGCCACTTTGCTACTTCCGGGCCAGAGGATCAAAACATAACCAATGTCGTCATCATTGATGGAGCCAACGGTAACAGGATTGCTGGTTTCAACGATCAAGTCGATGCGAACTCGACTTTCACTGCGCTCGCTATACAAGACGACATTCTTTTCGCTGGAGGCATGGTCACTGGAAACATTGGTGGCCGTGTCGCTGGTCTTGTCGCTTATGACCTTGGTACCAACACATTCGTTAGCAGTCAACCGCCACCGCTTCAAGGACAGAACGTCACCGTCAATGCCATCTCACCAAGGCCCAACTCCAAGGACATCTACGTGGGGGGTCGGTTCCTCTCCGCCGGTGCCTTGAGCTGCGCTGCTGTGTGCGTCTGGAATACGGAACGCAGCCAATGGACCAGCCCTGGTAACGGTCTCTCTGGTCAAGTTTCATCCATGACTTGGATTAGTGACACCAAGCTTGTTATTGCAGGCAACTTGACATCCGGGACTAATACGACCACGATCTTGGAGTATGACTCGTCCAACAGCCAATTCACCATGATTCCGGATGCCAATACCTTCCCCGGTCCGGTCCAGGCCCTTACCATTGCCAGTGCCGACGGAAAAGATCTATGGGCTGCTGGACAAGGTAGCGACAGTACCGCCTTTCTCCAACGCTTCCAAAATGGCAAATGGACACCTGTCGACAGCAAGCTCTTCGGCCAGGGCACTGATATTCGCAGCATACAAATCATCACTCTCACGGAAAGCCACGGCCAGTCAGATGTCATCGAGAACGACCACGACCTTCTGCTTATGGGACAGATCGTTATCCCCGACTTCAAAGGCGGCAAAGTGTCCGCTGCCCTGTTCAACGGCACCAGTCTTGTACCTTTCCTCTTGGCTACCAAGGGTGCGGATGGCTCAACTACTGATGGTAGCTTGTCATCAATCTTTGTCGAACGTCCAGACCAATTCTTCCAGAACAATGGTAAGTTGAACCAAGTATGCACTTTGCTTGACACATACTAACAGCTGCACAGAGAAACACCTCGCGCTCTGGGCTATCGTGCTCATCGGCCTCGCAATCGCCCTCGTACTCACCTTCTTGCTCGTCGTGTCTGGCATTCTGCTCGAATGGTACCGCAACAAGGCGAAGGGCTACTCACCTGCCCCACAGTCTTACCCCGATCGGTTAGGCAACGTGGGCCGCCTGCCACCGGAGCAACTCTTCGGCAGCCTGTCAGGCCCAAAGGCACCAGCAATATAAGCGCGGGCAAGAGGCCTATGAATTCAACATCCGATACCCTTCTTCCGACCAGTAATGAGAGCGGTGTCACTCTCGGTAAACCTGTTTCGACCGATTCTTCTGTTCCTCCACCCATACCTGCGCTTTAGAGCAACGCGGATAAGCCGAGGAAGGTCCGTAATATTAACAGCCGGAGTAGCTTGACTGGAAAGAGCAAGTTTGTTGAGCATTTGTAAGAGTACTATGTTGGGATCTAGGAGCCACCTGGACGGAGTCAAACAAGTTTTCAAGCATTACATCATATACTGGGTGCCTGCGCATTCGGGATATGCCGATGTTCCACGGCACTTTCTTCAAAGACAAGGCGGTATGGAGCTAGATGCTTGTTGGATCGCCATTTTCCGGACGAGCTATGGGTAGTCTCTGTGGCAGCGTGTGTGTTCGTTCCCGTTCTCGTTTTTTTTATCGAAGGGGTTCTTCTTTTTTTTGATACCACTGGAGTGCTTTCTAAACAGCCCAGTTAACACTTTTTCTTCTCTCCCAAAGAAGATTCTCTTTTATCTCATTTACTGTTACATGTACCAAACGGTGTCTTGCCTGTTCTCCTTGTGTGTGTTTCTGTGTGTGATCAAGTGGATCTTTGTGGCTTTGCGCGAGTATGTGTCTAATGTTTACTGTTGCTCTGAGGGAGTGACGCGTAATTACTGTGGTGGGGGATGACGGGAGGGGGGAGGGGGAAGGGGATGTGGGTGTACATATATACTTGCATATAACAGGCAAATGGGGATGAGGATGGTTTGGTGGGGAGTGATGATGGGTGGGACTGTGTAGGGTAGTGTAGTGGAGTAATTGAGATTTGTGTAGCAATGTTGTTTCGTGCTGGTGATGGTGAGCGATTCCTGTTGGTTTCTGGCAGCATTCTATCTCATCTACAGCCAGCCTGATTTAGGTCAGACAGCGACGCGAAGTACGGGTTCTAGGATGATGGGATGAACGGAGCGTAGTTCTACTTAGCGCGCAAAAGCATAGGGCTGCGGTTGTGAAGAAGATTAAGCTGTACTCGGGCCGCGTGAGTAATGGTGAAAGGAACACATTTACTAGCCTAGCAGATATAAAGCATTCTCTAGTCCTCGCCAAGTCGACCTCTCCCTTCCACGCAGATTCCTCAACATCAGGACATCGATACGAAGGGCGTTACAAATGGCGCTTCCACCGACGCCTCTATATAGTGTGCGAGCTAAGGTGCACTTTCAATCCAACGGCCTCGTTGCTGTCTATCCACCACCCGCACATCTCAGCTTTGCGTAAGTCCCAAGTCCTAGCTAGATTGTCGTCCCACGTCTAATTGCCAAGCCACCAAACTTCGCATAACTCCGCCTCTTTGTTACTATCAGCCCTCCCTATCGAGCTGCGCCTCGAGATCTTCACGCTCGTCCTCGGAAGCAAAGAAATCGATATCGATGAGGACATCTACGTTCACGGCCCTGACTACCACATTTTCTACAGTTCCACCGACGTCAACATCCTCTTCGTCTGCCGCCAGATATACTCCGAGGCAGTCGAATTGCCCTACGCGTGCAACACCTTCACCTTCGGCTGCCGCTACCATCGCGACAACTGGGCCGCGCATCGCCGCCCCGATCAATTGGCCGCGATTCGTCGGGTGCGCACACTGAATGTGTATATCGTCGATAGCATCAACATGATGGGTTTTGGAACCTGTGCAAGGAATTAATACTGTGGGCGTGCTTGTGCGACCTCGTCTGCACTCACGATTCCCTTCTCCACCCTGTTTCCTAATTTGAGACAACTTGGTATTCAGGGATCGGATAAGTATGGGCATGATGCTGTAGATTGCTTGAAGGATATGGCGCATCGAGCGGGGTTTGAAGGTTGGGTGGAGTTTGTGAAGTTGAGGGAGAGGGATGGGGTGGAGTTCGTGGAGGTGGCGCCGCTTTATTAGAAGTAGAGACTAGATGAGGGGATTAGTAGTGTGTGTCGAATACAGATGACTTGGCAGCTTGCGAGGATCACTTCAAATGTCTTGTATTATTCCCTCTCGGAGGCAGTCTTGTGATCGTCAGTGTACAAGAACGTGTCAATTCTAGCATTTCAAGGCTCAGTTCCAAACGGTCGATGATTATGATCTGTAACACAACGCGTGAAGTAATTCCAACGATGACAAATGCTACAAGAACAGGTCAAATCTAGCCGCGCGCCATCAGCAACAGCATAAATGTGCTTTCCTCCTATCGCTCTACATCTTGGTCGCGTCTTCGAGTCGATGCACTGTATAACTTGTCTGTCCAAAACATGCTCCAATATCCTTCTTCATTCTACCATCTCATACACCACTCGTTCCCAAGTTCGACATCCGTGCTAACCTGTCTTGCCTTGAACTTCTCCCTGTGCCAGAGCTCCAGATAATCCTCATATTCCAAGAAGGCCAGATTGACAAGTACCTTCTTTAAGTTAGGAAGCGTGTCGTTGTTCGACGTGGCGCGATCTTTTTTCGGGGAACATCTCCCTCATCACCCTCTTATTCTCCACCATGACGCTAGTCACAGCATCTACCTGCTCTTCCGTCCGTCTCGACACCCAGTTGTCGCGGTTGTTCGGCTCGACCAGCGAGTGTTTCCCGCTGTGTAGACAGCTCATGAAGCTGAACGTGTTAAGCGAATAGACGAAAATGTGTGACTCGGCATAGATCTGTCGACACACCAGGAGCAGTGAGAAGTAGCGGCCGGCACTGACTTCGCACACTTCCCCGTTGAGCATGAGTGTCGTATGTGACGGATCCTCGGAATAGGGGCGGATCGTCATGCCGCCGAGGGCGTGTTTGTATATCATCGTTGGGATCTCGGGAGGGAGGGATAAGAGCGGCGAGGAGTCGTTGTGGTCGATGCTGTGGGCGCGAGGTTATTCTACAGTACATTGGTGGATAGAGACTTGCTTTCTCGACGTATACTGTGCGAGTAGCACGCATCGAGCGTGTCGTGACGTTGAGCTTTTTGATCAGCGCTCCGTCGAGGTCCCGCTGAACGTTGGCCTTGGACTTCGCAGCCTTCTTCTTCAAAACCCCTTTCTTTTGTACCTGTGCTGACGCGATTATGGATCAGTAGCTGGCTTGTCGACGCTGAATTGAACTGGCTTACTTTGCTGGGGACGCACTGGGCGAGGGAAGGATTGCTACTCGTTTTTTGAGACATTGCTATGTCGATACCGATTTCTATGTAGAAGATGTAAATTGCTGCGGCAATCCAAGTGCCAGACGATGTATACTGTCGATATGCTGTGAGTGTCGATATAATTGGAACGTAGATGTAAACCATGGTGCGCAACAAAATCAGCGGCCAAAGCCTTATGTCTAGGATCGTAACCATAACACGTCATTACTGTTGTATTATTTCCCGACGATGGCAGCTTGTTCTTCGTGAATGGTATCCACTTGTTGTGTTTCGCGAAAGGGAAAGAAAAAGGTCAAGTAAGTATGGCCACAACCCACCACTTCCGAATCGAGTCGTAGAGTCAACTGAACAAGATCTGACCAGCCTTACAACTGAGGAGACATTTCCTGTATAAGTCAGCTTGGGCAAACGACCATCAAGTCCGTACTTGCCTTGTGGTGACTTGTTGTTTGCCCGTTCTTAGGCTGATCACATTTCCAAGGACAGCTACTCTTGACTTGAGTCATGATGTGTCTAGCGACATGTGTCTTCAAGCTTGATATAAAACACTTCTTCAGTTATCTCTTTTTCTGGCGGCCTGTGTGAAAGATTGTCCCAGGCGGACACTAGGGTATCTTACTGCTAGCGACCACGGAAGTGCGGAATTCATGGATCTATATATTTGTCTACTTCCTCTTATCACGCCGCAACCCAACTAATACCATAGTCAACTTCGATTAGGATGTCGACTCGTTACTCTCTGCGCTCCACGCGTGAGCGAACCGCGTTTCATAAACCCACTGCTGTTGCAAAGCGTGGCCCTTGACCCAAACCACGGTGACACCGACTTCCGCGCCTGAGGAATGGTCTCGTATCTCTACTACATGCCCCAAAGTATCTTGTTCAGCCGTAAGTAAAATCTTTTGGGGTACGATATTTTCGCAGCAGCTAACCACCTACCAGTGCGCGAGACAACAGTGTTAACTCCCCTCTCCTCACTCTGCCTGCGGAAATCCGTACCATGATATGGGTTTACGCCATGGGTGGTATACTTATCTATCCTCGACCCGGTAGGTCGCATTTCTCTGTGGATGGTTCAACAGTTCTTCATAATTTCAACCTCGATCGCCAGCTCGGGTTGCCTCGCGCATGTCGACAGATCTATGCCGAGGTCGGAACGTCTTTCTATCGACTCAATATAATAACCTTCGTGGATAAAGACGCCGTGTGCCATTTTCGGGATCATCTAAAACGAGGTCAGTGGCAGGCACTCAATACCATCACAGTGACCATGCCATTAGCACGCGGACTGTAAATCACACGGCCTCCGCCACTTCCTCCTCACGGAAGACTCCTTATACACTCGCCGGGGCCTAGGCATACCCCCAGTCCTCCTGGTACCGTGTTCGACTTCTTCCGAGTCTTACCTTTAACGACCTTCTCGGATCTACGATCTCCGTTTCACGAGATAGAACGCATCATTTATGGCGAGGCTTCCTCTACTGAGTTTGAAGAGATCTCAAGGATTGCTAAGTCGCGAGAATATGACAAAGATATTGTTTTTCGGTAAGTTTGACCACCCCAACACACCTTAGAAAATCCGGCACTAATTCGTTGTGAAGACGGAGCTAGTCAGACACCGATAGCATCGTTCACATGAAGATAACAGTGCTACTTAATAAAGAGCTGTACCCTTCAGAAGCATTGGGGGTGGCATGATGAAGGAGGAAACCAGCTACCTCACGGATGAAATGATTCTTAGGCATCGTAAAGGATAATTATGGCTTAATTCATATCATGAATGTAATGTAATCTTCCGTAATGACCAGAAACGCTCATCGTGATACATAAGCTCCTACTTCACGCCCTCAAACAGCTTCAAGCTTGTGTGATGAGACCAAGGTTCCATGGCAGGCTGTTGTAATCAGCGGTAGAGCTTGGGTCAATACCTTGATACAAATATCTCCAGGAGCCTGGTGCTCCGATACTGAGCTTTTGGTCCACGTTTGTCCTGATCATCTCGCCGTGGCTGATGCTCGTTGTCCACTTTGTGCCCGAGAACTGCACATTTGCCGCACCTGCAAAGGGACGCTCTTGCGTGTCTAAGTATGGTGTCCATTTGCCAGCAATGTCGTTTGAAGTCCATGAGCGGAAGTATCGAACACCTCCACCGGATGAACCTTGGCCGATACATTCAACGAGAAGGAGGTATGAGCCGTTGCCGATCGAGTACACATTCGATGCCTCGAAGAGATCATTCTTGTTCGGTTCTTGCAGAGCAATTACCGGGTCACTCATGCCTTTGGGGAATTGTGCCAGAGACGTTTGACTTCGGTACAGGCGGCCGTTGTCGTCGTGTGAGAAGAGATGGCAGTTCTTGTCGTCGCAGATGACCCACATGTCTACCCAGTATCCTTGTTGAGGGTTCAAAAGACCCTCGGCGATCAGAGCTGGAGTACCAGCATAGAAAGTTTGAGGCGCCGTCCATCCAGCAGGGTTGCTGATGTCAGGGTTGGTGGAGTATGCTGCATTGCCGTTCTGGTAAATGAGGTACCATAGTTTCTGTGGCGCAAAGTAGAAAACTTCCGGAGCTGCGCGGTATCCAGTGCCGATGGGAGATTGGTCCAGGTAGAAGAAGGGGGCAGCATTTGCTTGAGCAAAGTCTGTGAAGTTGAAATAAACTAAATTGTAACCTTCGCCTTTTGCCGTGCTAGCAAAGACGTGGTAGCTAGCAGACTCGAAATTAGGCACGTCTCATGGGTGGTTTAGGAGCTCAGCTTACGCGTTGTTGTAGAAGACGATTGACGGATCTTTGATACCAGCAATATTGCGACTGTCCTTCTTAGGTGTGACAAGGATGCCAGACGACTTCCATGATAGATTGCTAGGAAGGTTGGCGCTCTGTCTGGCAAACAAGGACTGAGGTGCGGCCAGGGCCGTAGCCGCCAGCGCAAGGAGTGCGAATCCCAACATGATAACAAGACAGTTGGACGAGCTTCATCACGATCGAAGTTCGGCTCGTTGTATATATAGGGCGAAGCTGATCTTCGCTGTATAGTGAAGCGCTCGTAAACTAATGTTCCTCGAGATTGAAGGCTAAATTAATGGAAGGAAAACCGGGTAATGAACGACCGGTCCACCAGTAGACGTGCAGTTCCCCGTCTGGAGAACTCGGCTAGTCTGCCGAGTGCGACCAAAATCATATTTGTCCGAATGTTGTCTTGCTTGATGTAGCTAATGCATACTGCATGGGCCTAGGAGCGAATTCGCGGGGACTTGGCTCTGTTCTTGGGACAACACAGATCACGCACACAAAACCGAGTTCACGTACAGATATTTGTGTTCTTGACTTGTAGATTCCGCGGTCGTGTCGGTAGGCGATGTTTTGTAAGATGATCAAGACAGGATGCAGAGGGAGCTGAAGATTTGGGGGCACAACCCCTGATTACCCAGGTGGCCAATTCCAGCCTAGCAGCCCCGCGCGGGGTTTCTTTTGTCGACAAAGCCCGGTGGTTCCTGCGTTTACATCACCTGCAGCAACTGCAATATATCTGTGACGTGTTTTACGAGTAAAAACCATCATACGTATGCATGTAATCGTGTCCCAAACCTAGGGGCAGCCTGTATAACAAATAACGACGCGACTTAATAATCCCAGTAAACGCCAGGCCTTCTGATTAACAACAGGACTCCAAATTCGTTTGCTACCCAAGACCTTTGGTATACCTCCCGGAAATAAAGAAACTTCCGTTATGAATACTTAGGCCAGCCAAAGCCACAGGGTCATCGTCGACATGTCTCAGGAGAACACCTGGTATTGACTTCAGGTGTTGATAGACCTATCAGAAATTAAGTGCAAACATTGGTACAGTAAGTACTGGAGAAGGACTACTGATAAAGTATTACAGACTTGCAATCTACGGGACGGACGAAAAGCTGCATTGGGAATTGAGACTGCTGCACGCCTCGTAGACGAGGCGCAACATGTTTTGCAGTGGCAAAACGATTGACTCCAACTAAGATCTGCAGTTCTGTGTAGGAACGTCGTCTCGAATTGCTGCGCCGCACCCTTATTGCGCCACATGTTTCGACACAATCCTAAAAGCGCTTATGGCCGCTCATTGTAGACCTCGTATTGGTATCTCTACCGGAGCCCCACCATTTTTCTGACATACTTGCAACATACTCGCATTGGCAGAGCAATGCCATGAGCGACAAGGCAGATCGCACATCAGGTATCGGGATGAGAGATGTGCTTGCGCGTGGCGTAGACGCGAACCTGAAGAATTTGCAAGTATATTCAGAATGCTAGAAAATTGCTATCAAGTATGAATGTAGTGCTGCTGTAATACGGGTTCTGTACCAGCGCTTGCTCGTTGGTTTAGCCGCTGCCCAGTGAGCAATCTGCAGCTCCACGAACACCACCATGCATGTCGTAAGCGCATAAGTCACATCCATCCAATGACTTACGCTGAACTACATCGATCGTACGGTTTCTCCGATGATTTACGGAACTTGCCGCACCTAGAATAGGACCTGTGCATGGACTTGTAGGCCTACATGCGAGCTCTGAAATTAGCGACGAGTCAGCTGGCATACCCAACCTCCTTTACACGTGCAGAGCAATACTTGCTTGACGACCAAAGTTACTTTGAAACAAGGCAGACTGCTTCGAGCGTTTGTTCCCGCGCACAAACTGCTCTAGGAGATCCTTATTCGACCATCTCGTCCAAGAGCTGTATGGTACAAGGAGTTTCGGCCAAGACTAGCGGCTCATGAGACAAGTGCTGTCTATCATAACCGCGTAGTGTAACATGTCTGTCCGGTGGCTGGTTCAAAATAATTTTAAGGGTGAGCTGTGCGAGATATAAGAACATCGCAACTGTACCACCACCACTATCAACGCTCATCCCTATCTTCATTACTCAACCATACACAAACAAAGTCTGACTCTTCGCACACTAGCATAAAGACGCCACAGCTGTCTTCACTCACCTTCTTCGAAGCCATCTCTCGTATTTCTGCCACAATGGCTCCCCAGTCCACAGAGGGAGATACCCTTGAACAGCTTCAAACCCCAGAGCAAGTCGCCCTGTTGGACGCCATCGATGAACTCCGCTGCCAAGGCATCGAACATCATGGCATTGACCTTCCTCAACTGGTCGTGTGCGGCGAGCAGTCAACAGGCAAGAGCTCTTTGCTAGAAGGTCTCACAAGACTTCGGTTCCCAATGAAAGAGTCATTGGGGACTACTTTTGCGACCGAGGTTGTGCTTCGAAGGGCGACCACTACGACGATATCGTGCAGCATCATGCCTTGCGACAAGAGAGCACCAGGACAGCAACACGAGCTCTCGAAATTCGAACATGTCTTCTCTTCACGCGAGGACTTCTCGTTTCCTTCTGTTATCGAAGAAGCAAAGGACCTCATGGTACAAGGCAGCAACGCTGGTCGCAATTCAATCTTCAAGGATGTTCTACGAGTAAAATACTCGGGGCCCGACGTGCCTTCGCTGACTATCGTTGATCTTCCTGGCATGATTGAAGAGGACTTCAATGGTGGAGGAGGTGCCAACAAGATCGCTGATTTAGTAGCAAGCTACATGTCTAAGCCGAAATCTATAATACTTGCCGTCGTGATGGCGGGGAACGATCCGGAGAACCAGAAACCGTTCAAGTACATCAGGAAGTACGACCCGGAACGCTCTAGAACCCTCGGAGTCATCACCAAACCAGACAAAGTCGACCAGGGTAGCGAATCCGAAAAAGACTTGCTGCGGCTCGCGAGGAACGAAAAGTGCAAGCTAACGCACGGCTGGTTCGCGGTCAGAAACAGGTGTTTCAACACGAGAGATCATTCGGACATCGAGAGAGACGAGATGGAAAAAACGTTCTTCAGTAACGGCCTCTGGGCGTCCCACCCACGCAGCCATGTCGGCATCGCCGCCCTCAGGACGAAACTTTCCAAAATGTTATTGGAACATATCAGCATGGAGCTACCATCTCTTGTTACGGCTATCCAAGGTGCCATTGAATCTACGCAGTCAAGTTTGGAAGCGTTGGGAAGCACGCGCGAGACTACCAGAGAGCAACGCATCTATCTCACCAAACACGCCGTCAGATTCCAGACGCTGACTAACGATGCTCTAAGGGGCATTTACAGCGACCGTTTCTTCGATGTTACAGGACCAGACGAACAAGCACCTTCCCGTTTGCGTACCGCCATACAGAATTTGAACATTGCATTTGCTCAAGTCATGTACCAGAAGGGTCATTCTTGGGCCATCACAACCGATGCACCACACAATGACGAGCCAACAAGCTTCCTCGGAGAGTCGTACCCAACCGATTGGCAATATTATGACTGGTTTGAACAGCCAAAATCTATCTCCCGGACGCAATTTCTCGAGAGCCACATAGGCGTAAGTGTCCGTCAAAGTCGACCACAGGGACTACCGTCTCTCGTGAATCCATGGGTCATTGGCCAAGTATTTCGGGAACAATCTCAAAATTGGAGCGGCATTGCCAAACATCATCTGCAGCAAGTATACAAAGCCATGAAATTATACGTCGAGGAAGCTATTGGTTCCTCAGTCGATCCAAGAACATGCAACTTGATAATGCTGAGACAAGTGCAGCCTGAGTTAGACAGGCGTTGGCGCGCCGTCGAAGCCAAGTTGGAAGAACTGCTCGTTCCCTACACAGAGCAAGAGCCCATCACTTACGATCCTGGCTTCCTCAGGGAATTGGAGCGCTTAAGGGCATCTAGATACCAGAGTAAACTGGACGGCCAATCCAAGGGTGTACAGCAATCTTTCACATTCGGAAAAAATAGCACGGCACATGCTACTTCCACTTCCAGCCAGCGCCTCTTAACCGAATCAATTGATGATTTCACAAACTCTGAGATTCTCGATCTGATGCAAACATACTACAAGGCCAGTCTCTACTTCTGCTTGACAGCATTACGAAATGCTAACAAATGAGCAGAGCGCAATATCTGTGTTTATCAACAACACGGCAGTTCTAGCGATTGAGAACTGTTTGATCAAAGACCTGTCCGCTATCTTTTCACCAACTCTGACTGCGGACATGGATGATGAACAGCTCCAGGCCATTGCTGCTGAGTCTGAAGATGTGCGATTTGAGCGTGACGCCTTGCGGAAGAAGCTAGAAGTCTTGCAGTCGGGCAAACGCATCTTGTATGAGCACATCGGTAAGTCACGCCAACGTCTCGCTAGGCAGAGTCACACTGACTTTATCTCGTAGCAATGAGACCCGTAACTCGGATGCCTGCACCGAAGCAGACAAAGGAAACAAGGGCGCACACTCCTGTTCCTCAGGCTGTTCCTCAGGTACAACAACAGGCAGATGGCATCACGGAAGAGGCGTTCCAACGCAAGTTGAACGACCCGATATCCAGATTGAATGGTCTTGCAGTCACGCCGCCTCCGTCGGGCTCCAACTCGCGTCAGTCATCACGCGGTTCAGTCCATGTAACGCCATCATTGAATGGCAGCGCAAAGAAGCCGTCGCCCCGTCGATGGTCACCGCCCGTGCCTGTTCATTTATTTGGCGCAGAAATGCAAGCTGAGTCTGACGGAGAGCTGTAAAGCACTAGCACGAATATTCCACATATCCTGGAGGCGGTCTGTAGTTTTAATCTCATGTACAACAATTTCCACAATCCCAACGTTCCTCCCACTCATGACGTACCTCGATCGTGAGCGCTACCACAATGCAATTCGGCCCACCTTCCCTTTCCCACGCCCATCTCCGATTCCTGCAAACTCCAACCGACTCCGATCGATCCGATAAGTTTCTTCCATCTTCACAATCGTGTTCGAAAAAATGCCGCATCCCACTCCAAACGTTGGAGACACAGTTGGGCGTCTATCGAGTCGGGACGCTCGCCGAGTGCCCACGGCCTCATTCTCGGCACAACCCACGTTAACCACGCAACGCATCGCTGTAGCCAATCTTCGATAACAAGATCCTCGAAGCAACGCTTATCGGCATTCCCGGATCTCTGATTTATGATGCAATTGTTTGTTGGGTGGGTGGAATAGGCCCGATGGTGGTTTGTTTCACGGGGAATCGGGTGCTGACCGACAGTCGGATGTGAGACTGGGTGTAGCTGCAAGCCCTGGAGTGGTCGTTTGTTCCTGGAGGATTCGGGAAAAGCAAGTCTCCAGAGTTCCGCGCGCAAGCCATTCCCGTATTTAGGGCCAGGGGTTGAAGCCCGTGGTGAGCTTGCTTTTTCCGAGGAGCATGGAAGGTTAGGATGATGCATGTACTGTAGGAATCTACGGATGATGGAAGTCCGTTGATAAGCAAATATCGAGTTGGCAATGCGAATAAGCTGTCCATCAGTTGCATGTTGATGGTATGCTTACGCGCTCAAGGACGATATGGTTGCAAGTCAGACTGGGATGCCTGAGGTCGTGAATACCTGAGTCGCGGAGGCCGTACCCGATGTGATGGATCGAGTATGTCCATGCGATACTAGTATGATATCTACAAGCGATAATGGAACTGCAAGTAACGCTCTACACAACAAACAGCTTACTGGTACAAGAGCATTTCAGCTTTACGATACCCCTCGCTCACAACGACACCGACCACTCTGCGGATACCAGCGGAAACAGCGATCCAATATGCACTCCACACTCCACAATTTCCACACCAGGAACACAATTACCGCGACGTCAGTCCAAAAATTGGGTGTGCTACGCCATACCAAGCGACACTCGTAGTGGTGTGCTGCTACCCCACGATTTGTAAAGAGAACTGGGGTTGTTGGTCAGGCGGCAAAATCTAACATGCCCGTGCGCGTGATGCGCGACTCCGCGTGATGCGCGCGGAACACCAAAACGCGTCCACCTCCATCATTTTCAACCCACGATAACTCCACCAA
>JAFJTR010000108.1:0-22856 GCA_022559985.1 Parastagonospora avenae f. sp. tritici 18332-5
GTGCGAAGGAAAGATATTTATCCCTTTGTGCGTACGACGTTACACGAGACTATGTCACGTGACTGCTAACTGTGCACCTCAATGCCGCTGTTTGGACAGCGTCTGACACGCACAATCAAGTATGCTGCAGGGCGTATTGAGAAAGAGGGGGCGGCCGGGCATCCCTAAGACCCAGCGATACGGTCCACCCCTGCGCTGAACTTACGACTGCTTCGCCAAGCTAGGCATGCGGCGTAGCAGCGACGTCGTCTCAAGTGTATTTGTCAGATTATGATGAGTGCCGCAATGTATGCTTATGTTCATACCCACTATGCAGGTATATGATCAGTATGAAGTCAAGCAAGATTACCCAGCGCATTCCTTTAAGATCTCGGACACCGAACGATGTTGTCATATAGAAGAACAAACCAACAAGATCAAAGACGTATTGGCCTCATGGACGCAAGACGTGCACTTCAAATTGACACGGTGCTACTCAAAACCCTCATATTCCCTCCGCTCATACTGAGGTATACCAAATGTCGTTTCAGTTTGGGAAATCTTCAGCGCATAGACCAAGCAACACTAAACACCTCCTATGACTGCACAGATTGAAAAATTTGTTCAGGGAAGGCCGTTTCGAAGACAATTGATCCACCGCTTATGTTTCCTGATGGCGGCCTTGGCATTGTCCATGCCCTTGACGCCTGCCTTTGTACCTTGATTTGTCGGTGCGTTTTGGAAAAGTCTCTCTGGTACTTTCCTGAGTTCTTTGAGGCGGGACACTTGCGCCGTAATGGATGCTATTGGGCGAGACATGAAGCCCACTGCAAATCTTGTTGCGAATTGAACAATGAGGTTGATCAACGCCGCAAATGGGTTGCGTTTCTCGAGTTCAATGAGATCTGTGGAGTAACTTTTGTAGTCTCGTTCGATCAAGGAGGAGCTGTTGTTGTTGTTGTTGTTGTTGTCTTCGTCGGGGGAAAAGTTGTTGCCGTCGATATCTTGGTCAGAAAAAGCGAGGGAATCGAGATCGTCCGTCCAGTCATCCAGCGATCTCTTTTTCGTGCATCGCCGGTCCAGTGATCGCTTCCCAACCAATATGCATCCAGGTCGAATAGGTCTCCTACGCTCATCAAGGTCGTCATCCCACTGCTTCAGGAAAGCTTTCTCGTCAACCTCAGCGGAGATTTTATCTATATCCACCTCTTCAGGCCACTCTTTGATACGATCATCGGAGGTGACATATGCCTCGTCAAAATAATCGGTCGTCCAGTCGTAAGGGTGCTCACCATCACGTTTTGAGTTCGCTGCTACGTTGGAAGCAAGACCCATCAGTAGTGCGATGACAGGCGAACATTCGGCCTGGCGTTTTTTCTTCCTCTCGTTTTTGTCGTTGATCTTGTCTTCTCTTTCCTTGATCTCTTTGTCTATCTTATCCTTTTTCTCCTTCAATTTCTTGAGCGACTCTTCCCGCTCCTTGTTCTGCCGATCATATTCAGGTTTCCGTTGCGTGAACTTCTCCTTAATCTTTGCTCTGATGTCCTTGTTGGTCGGCTTGCCTTTCTTCCGGTCCTGGTACTTCCTTGTCTGTTTACATGACTCTGTCGCTTTACCTTCCGAGTCTACGAAGACGTCTACATATTGCGTCTTGGGGTCACACTTAGGCCTTTTGCTATCGTCTTTGTCCGGCTCACCGCAGAGTGGCTTGTAACTTGGGTCGGTCTGCGCCAGGAGAGGTGTGAGTTAGCTTATGAACTCTCAGCACCTCCTACACGGGTCACTTACTTCCTTCCCCTCCGGTCGCGTTTCAGGAATTTTTGGTTTTGCGCAGCCCTTTTCGTCATCTATTTGGCATTTTGCGTCTCCTGGCTTGGGGTCCCAGCCATGCTTGGGATCAAGGATTTGACCATCTGGACACGAACCCTTCTTGTCGTTTCCATCTTGCTTGGCTTCGCAACCATCACCCTTTGCTTTTGGTACTTGACCTATGGGACAGCACCCGCCTTTGCCGTTCTTCTCCTGACCTGGTTTCATCTGTCAGTAATATTTACTCGGTCTTGGAGGTGTACACTACCATTCGGACAATTCTCCTCGCAGTTATCGCCACTAAGAGTGGGCACGCCCGTTGGGCACTTCTGGCATTTGCAGTCTTTGATGACTTCACCAAGCGTCGGCATACAAATCGGCTTTTCTTTACACTCCTTAGAGCAGGCTGGCGCGGCTCTCTCCACAATGTAACGCTTCTTCCGGCCACCATACACTCCTCGAATCTCCATCGGGAACGATCTCGGGTTCAAGACACTGCCGATTGGCGAGAGAGAGCCATGGTCAAAAGAGGGCATAGCATTGCAGATGTAGACGATCAGCAGGAGGCCAGCCAGTAAACGAAGCGATATGGGTGATGGACTGAAAGACATGCTGAGAGCCAGTGATCAAGTTCAAAGCTACCAGTTGGATGAATGAGTTTTCGGATATGGTTACATAGGTGCAATTCTTACACTATATAGCGAATCCCTTGTACTGATCAATCACGTCTATTCCCATGCCCAATCTTCAGCCTGAGTCAAAGACACTGTGCTGCTATACTTGTTGCTGTCAGCATCACAACACTGACGGCTGAAACATGCAGACCCATGGGTAGGCACAGAAACGGCGCAGTTGCGCCCTTTCTTGGCGTTGCATTTGCTGGAAGTAATCTGCCTTTGGGGCTCAGGAGCTACGCCGCAAGTTGTGAGTGAAGGATGTTGTGACGAGAAACAATTGAACCTCGAAAATAGACACAACAATGGCGCACGGCCCCTCGAAAGGCGGTTGTTGTGGGGTCCTGCACGTGACGCCCGCCCCGCGAGGCGTTCAGTCACCCTCTCGGCCCGACTGGAACGCCCGGATTATTTTCAGACCTTTCCGCAGTGTATTGTTGGCAGCCTGGTCGCAAACTAAGTTTCGTTGTCCGAACGTCAAACCTAAACGACTTTGTCGCAAAACGTAAAGGCAAGGCAGCTTCGGTGTCTCGCACCGATCCACACCAAGCTCCGCAGTCAATTCAGGAGCTAGCGACACGGGCTAAACGACAGCATGACAGATGCTGATTAGGCCGACCTCTATCCATGCAAGAGAACTGCATTTAGTTGAGCCTCAGGAACTTCTTGGGAGCCAAACATATTGGTGGCGAAGCGAGACAGTACCCAGCCGGGCGAGAAACCTTGCCGGTAGAAGTTGGCATGCGACGTTGGAAGTACAGGCGCTGAACTGCAACGAGTAAGCCCCGCTCATTAGCATGCATTAATCCCGAGACAATTTGGCACTTGTGTATTGTTAGAGTTGTGTGATTACATGCGTAACAAATTGGCCGAGCAGAATAGGCGATTCTAGCGTTCTTAGACACCGTGTCCGCGCAAATCTCAGCCAGCAAACTTGATCCTATCTTGCGAGTCCATTAGATACAATTTCTCACTACATTTTACTGATACTTACAAGACCTCAGTAGCAAGACTCCAACTCCAGCGCAGGTCAACGATATCAAGGGTATGAACCATCATCATTATATATTCATTACTGACGCAGTCTAGGCTGAATCATGTATCTGCTCGCAATTTCCTCCTCTTTACTCATGATTCCGTCAGTGTACGGGATGGATGTCACGGTTTGGGCAAATAAGGACTGTCATGGGTTCAACTGTGCGTAATCCATGAGTGCAATATGCAAGCACCATGCAGCAAGTCCGTCTACTGACAAGGACTATGTCTTCAGCAATCCGACGATGGTACGCTAATCCGATGGAATGCTACAAGCGAGGCGATTTCGAAGTCCAGCTCCAGATCGACGGCATTGGAGGCGTCAAGGAACTCGCACTTGCAGCTGGAATCACCGACTCGAAAGATGCATCTCAGTATGTCGTTTTCTTCACGACGGATGATTGCAATCCAGATAATGTTATTGACAACGCCTGGCTGGACAAAGGTTGTTCTTCAAAGCTACCAAATAATCCTGCTGATTACAAGAGTTGGTCTGTGTGGGACATGTGCGCAAATTCGGAGCCAGGATGCACACTAGAGTAGACAAGTCATTATTGGTGTATATTGGAGTGTGGTAACGCTATAGCAACGCTATAGCAATAAATCAATATGAAAGAATTTGATTTGATTGCTTCTCTCGTCTAGTTGTGGAGCTGTTTCCGAAGCTTCGAAATAGTGATCATATTTTCAAATGGCATGAGAGAATATGGAACTTATGCGACTCCCAGATCCGCCTCATTGGACTACTTCATGCACTTGTAGCTACTCAGGGCAGCAATGTACGCAACATTAAGGTGTGATGATCTTGATTCTTTGACACAGCCGCTTGTTTGAACTTACTGAGCACCATTACAGAATACAGTGTTCATCAATGATATGTCACGTGGCGTGCGACATATTTTGAATATGCGGCACAGCCTCCATGCGGGTTTTGTCTCAGACTACGCCCTGTCAGCCCAACTTCGGTTGACCAACAATCAGGAGCCGTGCGCGTGGGAACAGGAGTGTCACTGCGGTGCAACACCGACCCTCAATCCTTTGAAGAGCCTTGATAGAAAATAATCGGCGCCGACACGTGCGCCGCGGTACCAAATAGAAATCGATGTCTCGGGCTTCGGTCAGTATGGCTAGATCCTGAAGGCGGCGTAGTCCCTGTGGATGTTCTGATAATACTGACCAAAATGCGGAGTATTCATGGGATTGATCCCTTATAAAATCTTAGCGAAGTCCTCAAATCAGCAATAACCGACACACTCGGTGCTTCCCTACAGCAACATGCATACCAAGCATTACTTCTTGATTTTTTATCTATCCAATTTCTGCCACGCTTTTCAAGAAGCTGCTCCTGGGTCCCTTTCCAGCCCCCATCTCTTACCGGATGCATTTTTCTCGCTCAACGATTACGAAGTTCTCAGCGTCCGTGAGGAAAGCGATGAAGATGTGATCCATGTGCGCAAGCGTGCTGGAGACGAAAACTGCGGGACTGATTGCTTGACCTATTCTGGTTGGGAATCAGACGGGATCATGCGCTGTGACCCAGAAATTACCGACGACGAAGATCCCCTAGTGGAAAGATCTTTGTTGAAGAAAAGAGAGAGGAAGACGGCAAAAGGGTATAGATAAAGTCAAGAAGTGCCAAAACATGCGCTGATCATATATTTGTAGGGTCTGCAAAGGCATCGATCCGGCGCTGCCAGACGGCTTCACCATCATCTCGCCCACCTATACACAAAAAGACACGCTTCAAAAGGTTCTTAATTCAAGCCTGACACAAACACATAATAGTGCTGATCAAGGCAGACATACGGAAAGGTTTACGATATTGGCGATCCGCGAAAGCCATTTGACAAAGAATGGTTCCAAGTGAAAAACCGTGTGAAACAGTGGACCTCCGACCTGCAAGGGCGAGGAGGCCAGCGCTGTTACGCCACAGAACATATTCTCGAGTGGCAATTACTTCAAGATTTCATCGAGCACGACAAAGATAAAAAAGACCAGAGTGTTTGCGCTCATTTAATAAACTGGTTTCTTGACCCCATGCCCGCTGGCAAACACAAGGTCAAAGTTGCCAAGGATGAAGGGAAGCTAAAGAACGACCACTTCGAATACGAAGACAAAGACTACGAGCTTAAACCCTGGAACTACAAAGCTCAAAAGCCGCGATACATTGAGTGGATCTGTAAGTATTACCCTCAGTATGATGCAAGGACGACTATTCCTCTGCGAGGCTCCCCTCGTGTTACTTCGTACTATTTAGATGCCGTCCATCTTTACTCAGGTCTCTCTACTGTGTTTGATACTTGAACACCCTCCACCAGGCACTTTATCGTGATAGAAGCAAGCTGACTCGAATGCTAGCTTTTCAGTGGCCGGGCAAAGCCGGGGGCTCCCCAAAAAATCTATGGGAGTACGAGCTGGTTGTGTTGACCAGCGACGTCAATGGAAAGAAAGAAAATGTACGTTTGTGGCGGTAGAGAGTGACCACTGCTGACCATCGCAGGTTTGGGGAGACAAAAACATCTTTCCGGGGCCCGAACTCGAAAAGGACGACAAGACCATGAGAAAGACTCAGAACAATGCGGAGACTCTTGAATGGCTCTTTGCAAACAGTTATTGGGACTCAACCAAGAAAGACAAGGCCGATTGGAAAGACAACAAGGGCACTTGCAAAGCTGTATATCGATTCGCGACGGCGATGGGCGTATCACAGTACCACAGCGAGCCGTAAGTGAACCCACGTGTTGTAAGCCAGAACAGGCGCACTCTGTAGTCGAGCTAAATGCTCATGAACTGTCTGTAGAGGCCAGAGCAATGCCCGATGCCCTTCTGTTGGAAATTCTTGCTGACAGCTTCTTTCCAGATATATCGCGGAAGCGTTAAGAGCCCATATTCGACGAGTGGGAGCCGCATTTGAGCTTATAGAGAAAGAATTCCTAGCTCAGAAGACAGGTGCGAATGGTCAGAAGTATAAAGAAAGGGGGCTGAAAAAGGAGTGGCTTGACTGGATGGCGGGTATCCACAAAGACCGACTGAAGAAGCTCAACGATGCGATGAAGAATAATATCAAAATCTTCAAAAACGGCAAGTCAGACTACGTCAATCCCTGGAAGAGGTGGGACTATAGTGGACTCTTTTCTAGAGCTCCAGATGAACCGGATTGTGGGTCCGAACCAAAAGATGATCAAATGGAGAAAAGGGTTAAGATGTTGGTTACTGCCTATGAGGGTATGAAACCCGTGGAAGAGGAGTTGAAGCTTGATTGAGAGATGCAATGGAGGATGCGTACAGCCACGCAGTTGCACCATTATCGAGTACGTGCTATGAGCTTTAGGCGCGTGTGGGAGTTTATACGAGAGATGGGCCTGTTTTCCCTTGGTAGTGTCACGGCTTGGAGTCATACTAGCTTCGAGGGCTTTTTTTCTAGGTGTTTTCGCCTTTCGCATGGATTTTGTCATCATACACATTACCTCTCCCGTTACTACTCATGCAATGTGCGCTGCGGAAATTACGGTACTTCACGAGCACAGTGGACAACATACCGCCGGGTTCTATAGCCAAAGGCGCCTCAAACTCGAAAAGACAACAAAAACAGCGCGATTTGTATACTTTTAGAACTCTTGGTTCATTCAACATTCTTATTTGACAGTGCGTAAATTCCTACCATTAACGCTGTTCCTTCACTCTTCACAGCGTATCAACCTGATCCCAGATCCCATATTAAATACCAAACCACCAGCCCGCTTGTATTTCATAGTTCCCCTTCGTAGCCATACATATAGCCTACCGGAATATCGTTCCTCCAACTATACTTCATCCAGCGATCTTCGTCCATATATACAATCTTGGCATCTAGTCCCGCAACGGCGGTCCATGCAGCTTGAACATCTTCCCATACCTCGGCATTGTTAACCCGCCAGTACAGTCTGTCTTGGCTGACATACGCTGCGTCTCCAGGGACATATGGGTTGCTGAGACTGAAATCGAGTGGGTCTCTGCGAGGCGACCGGGGCATACCAGCGCGCAGGTACCACAGCTCGAAAACACGCGACACGACAGGCCAATCGCTGAGTTCAGTCGGACCTTCCAACGAGGAACCAAGTTTGATGATGAATTTCTTAAGACTCTGGAAACGCTCCACAGCAGCCGCAGCATTCAAGAGAAACAATGAAAACGTATCCGGGTCAGGACGAGACCGAAATGTGTCATATGGCACAACGCCAGTTCTAAATGGTCCATCTTCGTAAATCCGTTGATTATGGTCAGAGTCTTCTGAGGGTGGGTTACGACGTAGTTCGCGGACCCGCTGCCGGGCCTCCATATCCTGCTCTCTCCAGAATTCATTCCATTCGGAATTCCTACGGGACCTTTCTATGGCATCTTCATCTTTTTGGAAGTACCATCGTCCGTCGGCTGTCTGCGGCCCAAATTGTAGCTCGAACTCAACAAGTGAAGAGAATGGTGTGCCGGGATAATCGATGATGGCCCGGAAGAATTCCGGGCATACGACAAGTCCACCATGGAGCTGGAGTGTCACTAAGTTCGGAAAAGACGCGAAGTGGCTGAACATACGAAACCACGGCTCGTGGCTGTAGTTGCCTTCGTCTACAAGCTTATGCACTGGAATGTGCTCATTGCCAATGGAAAGCGAGCTACTAGATATTCGTATTTCTCGCAGATGGTCGCTTGGCATGCTGCATATCGATGACACGAAGCCTAAGAATATCAGCCTTGAGCCTGCACCATATATGTGGAGTACGAACAATCCTTACGCTCCATTCTCTTGAGCCGACCATACTCATACGAATCCAATGTTCCCAGACGCAGATTTACCAGATCCGGAAGTCTAGCAACGATACTTGGTATCCATGTCGGTTTGAGGTCCTTCAGATCACCACCGCCAACATGCTCAAACTCCCGTACACCCCGCACAGTTGGTATGATCGTGTCATGCAAGAATTCAATCTCTCCGGACATGGCTTCCGCTTCCCGAGTTTCTCGCGATGAATGTTTGCCACGTGAAATCCCATATATTTTCCAGCATGGGACGCCTGATGATATTTCTAACTCATGAGACTTGGTACGACGAAGGCCTTTGTTGAAGGACAGGGACAGTGGCCGCTTATCGACCGAGCGATCAGCTAAGGCCGCTAGGATAGCAAACAGCTTGACAATGGATGATGAGAATGCGGCGCTGTCCGCTTCTCTGTCTGGCGGTGATTCAGCGGCACAACAACCGTCTGCGTTTGGTGGGACAGGTAGGACAAAATTAACGAGCAACTTGGCCAGATAGGTCCGACGTGCGATATTATCGCCGTCAAACAGCGCGACAAATTTATCCAAATCATCCGTCGAAATGGCGAGTTTCCGAAAGGTGAGTCGTTCGATCGAGGCCTTCCATTCTCGCGATATCGTGCTGTAGTGCGCAAGGTTTTCGTCGTCGTCCAGGCCGCTGGCAATGATGTGCGCCAATATCTCAGAAGGAAGTTTATTCATTGTGTCGAACTTTGCCAGATAATGTTCCGCAAATTGAATTTGGATGGACAGATGACGGGGGCGGGGAGGGCCTGAGAGTAAGTAGTCAATGTGGCACCGGGGCGTTGTTATACGGAGATCGCGCCAGTGCGGCGGCACTGCTAAAGCGCCCACTAATTTTAGATCTTTTGCATGCTTTCAATCGCCGTGGGGCTTAATCGGGCGGTAGATGACTTTGTTGCGAAAGCAAGCCTTCCATTACTGGCGACCATAGGTGTCATGAAATCAGTCGGCAAGTGCCGTTTTGATTCTCCGAGATAGAAGCTTCGCGACGCCGACTTGTCGAGCCGTCCACGGGTGCTATTCCGAAGAAGTCAAATGCAATTGCTGTAACAAGACTTTCATTAGAAATGAATACGATGCATTTCCGAAGTAAGATTAGAATTCTTGCTAACCAAAAATCACGTGATGCAATTGTCTCACCTAGCTGGAGGGGACGGGATCATAAGCACGGCAAGCACCAGTAGCGGCTAATGCACCTCGAGGAAAACTTCATTGTACTTGAAAGGGGTATCTCAGCGGTATTAACAGAGAACAGACACGCAAAAGGTATTCAGAACAACCACAAAACACTATGCTTGCCACCGATCGTCTCCCAAATTTCACGTCCTTGTAGAGGCGGGCTCACTTCTCGGTAAGGAAAATTTTTGAGCAGTTCAATTTTCAGCATTTCTTTCGCAAAGGACATCCAGTCTGCAGACGCATTTTGAGTTGGAGATAGTGAGGACCATTTATTAGCCATACTTTCGAAGAGGGGCATGATGTGGAGGAAGTCCCCATGCACCCTCTTCGCATATGGTAGCTCCCGTGCGAGAGCTGAGAGGATATCTGCAGCTGTTGTGAAATTTTCGATGTAGTCACTGTAGCTATATCCAAGCTGTTCTCGATCGTCTGCAGTGATGTCGTATCGTAGCAGGAGCGGCCCAAAGACTAGAAGGACACTTGCTACTGACGAGATGATTTGATGTCGATAGCTGGGTGAGACGGCCGCGTCGGCCCAAATGTTCTGTATATCCTTCAGCGTGTTAGACGCAAGTTGCACGAGGTACTTCGTGCTGCTGAGTTCGAGTTCAGAAGCAGTCATTATCTTTCGACACAGATACAGTGCAGTGGAAAGACGCTTTAGTCGCGAACAAGTCTGCAGTGGCGAGTATGGCATGTGCTGCCCGCGAGCAGATGAGGTAAACGTGGGCGAAATATCAGGCCTGCAATGTTGCAGGATCTCTGACAGAATAGGCAAGACCTCGGCAGCATCGTCGTTTTTGTGGAGCATTTTGGTGGCTAATTGAGCCGACAGTAATTCGTATTCCATATAGAGGTTGGCAGAATGTCTCCGGTCGCTATCGGGCAAGAGCATGTTGAGCTGCATCTGGTACGCGTTAGTGACGCCCAGCTCCGGGGTCTGGCACGAAAGTAGTAGACTTGCCGCGGTGCTTACTCGATTCCAGAACGCTTCAGGCGTTTCAACATTGATATCATCCATATGTAATGATGTAGGCCGCCCACAAGATAGTGATATGGCACGATCGGACAAATGAATGTTCCAGAAAAGACATAGGCGCCAGTACACTTGCTCAACACCAAGCTCTGCCCCCCACGCTGACTGTTGATGTAGATTCTGTTGTAATGCGACAGTACAGGTCGTTCGTATTGCGGCATAAGCGAGAGCCGGAATATCAGCATAGGCGAGATACAGAGCCTAGAGATATCAGCCCAGCCGTGAATCGTATCGCAGTGCTGCGCAAACATACCTGGAATAATAGATATCGCATTAAGTTTGTATCATCAGAGCCACTGAATAGAAGCGTCTTGTCGACGATACTATCCGCAAGCTCATACCACTGCCAACCAAGCACCTTGTCAACGACATTGGCTGCGACTAGCGATTTTGTCAACATCATGTCGCAACACGCGAATATGACATATGCTAGGGCCAAAAAGTGAATATCAGTCGGTCCTGTTGCACCATAGGTCACTAATTGCTGGACTCGCGTGTTGAAGTCGTTCTCGTCAACGCATGGGTAATGAAGATGAACATCGCCAAAAAACTGTGCGACGTACTGTTGATATCTGCCCGGATCAGGGAATGGTACGTTCTGGTTGCCTGCGCGGACATAGACCGATGTGTCCAAACCCATGGCTGGAGCGTCTGGCAATAACGCATTTTGCATTTGCTCGGGCGCGTGCTGTGCCATCTGATCAAGAGCAGGGTGTATAGGGTCGAGTAGCGGCATTAAGAAGGTCGTCTCGCTCCGGAAGCCAATACTCGGTTCGCGCTCAATGCTGCCACTGGGCGTGAAGCCCAAGCCGCGCTCGTGCATTAAAGCTTCGAGCATTTTCTCGACCCTCGTCATACGTTCCTCCATAGTCGGCGTGACGTTACTGGCGTCACTCGCTCTTCGATCGGGGCGACTGTTCGGGGGCATCAGGGTCTGTTTCGATGTGCCATTGACGTTGCCATTATTGGTGGTTGGTAGAGACGACGGAGCTGGCGCGGGTCGGGAGAGGTTCTGCAGCACTTCGGCGGCTGTTTGATCTTCGGAGTAGAAGCATCGTTTGCCATTATCGACACAACGTTGGCAGGGATTTTCGCCAGTGCACTGCTTAGTAGTCAGCCGTTTCTGCCTCACACCGACTGGAGGGTAGAGGCAATGGTCGTAAAGGATGGAATAGAATGAACAGATGCAATGTACATACCTTCAGCTTGGATCGCCGACATGACACACCTGTACCAACAAGTCAGCAAGATCTACTTTGATATCGGATTGAAGTCGCGTGCAATGCTAATGCGTGTTGTTTAATACGAGAAAAGGTCCCAGGATGCAAAGGCAGCTTGCGTTTCCAGGGGCCTGTAGCTATGCGCTGCACATCGGCATCGCTAAGCTATTCATGCGACGACAACGCCTTTGTCACTTTTCTCGCGGTTATCAACACGCAGCACTCTCGCGGAACGATCGGAATGCCTCGTGTTGAGCCTTAATGATATTCTCGCCTCCTTTAGGCTCGTAGAAGCGCAACTTACAAGCTTTGGGAGCATATTTCTGCCGGATCTTCTTCCTTCTGGGTGATGAAGACCTATCGCCCTCCATATGGCTCATGGGCGACGCGTAGTCATTCATGGCGCGTTCCGAGTAACGAAGTTGAGAAAGAAGCCGAACCGTGCCCGTTCGAGGCAGCGATCGGAGTTTCCGGCGGCGCTAGTCTACGCGCTTAATCGTCAAACCGAACGACGCCTCCTTCATTCCTACATTCTCAATTAAGACCTTCCGTCGTTTAATATCACCAGGCGTATATTGTTCGGCAGCAAGATGTACGGCGACGACATTCTCCAGTCACCACATAATCATACTGTAGAGTTTCTCAGAGTCCTCGGAGATAATGGTGGAAGGTGAACGCCATATAACGAGCGCAATACATATTAGTCGAACCGCGACGAGGCACTCGCGGTCATCTGGCACCAGCAACGACACCCACAGAGCGCTTCCTTGAGATACCTTGAAGGTGCCAAGGACCACGTACCACCTTGACGCTGCAGGCATCAGGAAAGGCTTTGTTAGCATTCTCGTCTGAACGGTGCACTCGATGCACATGCCAGCCAATACTCTCCATCGATCGGGCTGGAATAGTCACAGGCAGGATTTTGCGGAGGCTGCTAGTCAGTCACATGCATTCTCTGGTCTTCTTGTGAAATTTATGCTTCCTTTCTTTTCGCCGACCTCACTCACTCTTTTCCTGGCCGCACTCATTGTCACTGCATCAATTCACACCTTTTTTTTTATCTTTCATCACTTTCGGCACTAAATTTCCGTTCTGCGCTAGGTACCTATACCAAATAACTGCTTTCCTGCTAATGTCCGTTTGTTAGACTTCGCTAGCCCACCATGAGACGTCCCTTTGGGCATTTCCTCCTTGCAAATGCCTTGCTAGGCACCACAACTGGACAAGGTAATGTTCTTCCTGGAGGACTTCTAACACCTAAGTCTAGAATTTAGGCAACCTCTTCTCTCTCTATTGGTGGCTGTCTCAACATCGCTGGCTCCTCTGTAGTGCCCAGTATGAGCGCATCTACTGCACCAGCCACTGGTGGCATCTTCAGCGGTGTTCTCGTTGCCATCAGTGGCAGCTCATCCGTATTTCTTAGCACGAGCGCAATCACCACCTCGGCAACTACTGGCATCCTCTCCGGTCTTCCTAGCATCAGCCGCTCCATAGTCCCCAGCAGCAGCGCAACCGCTGCACCAGTTACCAGTGCCAGTCTCAACACTGGCAGCGGCTCCATGATATACAGCACGAATGCAACCATCGCCCCATCTACGAACGGCATCCTGGGTGGTATCCTAGGTGGTCTCATTGGCGTCGGTACCAGCAGCCCGTCCATACTTTCGGGTACACGTACGACTATTGTTCCCACCCCAACTGGCAGTCTCGATGGCGTCCTTGGTTTTAGTTCAGGTAAGAGTAGTACAACCAGTAATGCTAATTCTAGCCCAGCTTCTGGATCCTCCGGACTTGCCGGCCTGAATGATGTCCTCAATGGAGTAGGGGGAGCCGTCGGGAACGTTGCTTCTGAACTAGCCAGTGCGGTCAGCGCCATTGTCACCCCCGTAGCGTCTGGTGTTGGATCTATCGTCGGCAATATTGTGTCCAACGCCGACAGCATAGTAGGCGCCGTTGTCACCCCGGCAGCTCCCGATATCACCAATCCCGTCAATGCTATAAGCACCGCTATTGGAGACGTTGTGTCCAACGTTGAAAGCCTAGCTGGCGCAATCATCATCACTTCGCTAGCGTCTGGCGTTGCTAGCATTATAGATAGTGCCGGTGCTGCTTCCGATATCAACAGCGCGGTCGAAGTTTTCCTCACTCTGGCAACTCCCAATATCACCAATTCCGTTGACGCTGTTGGCACCGTTGTTGGAGTCATTGTTTCCAATGCTGATAGCCTGGCTGGCGCAATTGCCACTGCGCTAGCGTCGTCTAGTGTTGCAAACATCATCGACAGTACCGGCACTATTGTTAGTGCTGCTTCCAATATCAACAGCGTAGTCGAACTCGTCACTCCGGTAGCTTCCAGTGTTAAAACTGCCGGTAACCCTGTTAGCACGCTCATCGGAGGTGTTGTGTCCAATATCAACAGCGTGGTCGAAGTCGTTGTCACTCCAGTAGCTTCCCATGTTAGCAACGCCATCAACTCCGTTGGCATGCTCATCGGAGTTGTCATGTCCAACGTGAACAGCACCGTCGCAGTAACAGTCACGCCGACCGCTTCTGGCGTTTCGAATTCTGCTAACCCTACTTCACCTGGATGCGATTTTTAGCGTTTACTGCTTGCGTTTACTGCTTGCTACGTGGACGAGCTTCGAGAAAACAACAGCTCGCAACTTTCATCGCAAACACTGTTAATGGGCAAATACACGCATCCAATATGTCGCGCAAAAGACTATGGGCGCAGATGCCAGCGACCGGGTGTGACAATGTGCCAGATTTGGTACAACAGGACCACAGCGAGTTTCTGCTCGACATGTGAGTCACTCACTAGAAATCTCGTGCGCTTTCTGCTGAACGACTCAAGCCTCTTAAACAACGATATGGTCGCAGTCACCGTCAATCACGACTCACCGGTAAACTGGACGGCACCACGAGCCCTCCTACGACGAGTGTCCAGATACTTCGACCAAGAGCTATCCGAACCATCCGTGACTTCACTTGCATGTCTGGACATCTGGAACGACGCCTTCAAGCTCTTCCTCCAATGGTCTTTCTTCCAAAAACATCAAGAGTACGCCTGGTACGCGCCCGAATTCGACAACAGCGAGAAGTGTTACAGCCTCGAGAAGGAGCCGCGTACATGGCCCACGAACTAGGAGGACATCTCGACGCCCCAGCGTTCCAAGACTACGCTATGCAAAGACTATACAGAGCTTACTCAGTGAATGCACCCAAGGCTATTGCCACGCCTCTGATGTTCCAGACGGTCGAGTGGGAGGGTTCTAAGCTTCGGGTGTTTCTTGAGGACTGCGTTATACGCAATTGGGGAGACGATGCGGAGGCTGACCATGAGCTTGCGGAGTGGTCGCAGGAGTTTTGCACGAGCGAGAGGTTCCTTACGAAGTTTGCGAGAGCTATGGGTGGGTATTTCGTTGGAGAAGAGACAGCAGCGGCCGATGGTTTTGGAGAAATACCTGGAGGAAGACATCTGAAGAGAATATTTACGACACACATGCACGCATATTTCCATTGGCACATACTCTAAAACTTGATGGCGACGAAAACAATCGAAGTCCGAAGACAAAAACATCGCGTATGTATAGCATGTGCTGGCGTTGAACAAAGCAAGTCCAAAGGCCACCAAAACCTCCCGCAGCCGCCAAGCCCACGCACATGACACCGCGTCTCTCCACCACTGCTCCACGCGTCACCACCATCCCGTCCCATCCCAAACCAAACCAATTCGTCATTTCTTGAATAACCCCTATTTCCCGCTGCCCAACTCCCATGTTCCGTACGTTTCAAACCCGCGGCTCGCTCGCTCCTTCGCCAGCCTCTCGTGCGTGGCTGGCGCGAGGCTGGTCGCCAACCACCCCAACGGCAACGCACGACCCCGCCTCGTCTGTACAAAAGTAGCTGCACGTCGCATTCCGACGATGCATCTTGGCTTCACTCGAGCATTGCGAAAGTTACACACGCGATATTATTACCCCGTAGAAATTATTCGACTTGAAGTTTCGAACTGAAGTTGCGCACTTGAACTTGGATTTGCACGGTTCATCAAGGTTGCTTGGACGATAGAGCTTGGACATCCAACTTTCCAACTACCCACCACACGAGTTTCGGTTCAGGTACGTTTTTCACTCACTACATCCACTCAAAGCCATATACTGACTTTCCACAGACTCTCCACAAACATCACACGACTCCCACCACACACACCGCAATCATGAAGCGCAACGTCGTCATCTTCCTGATCATCCTGATCCTCTTCATCCTCATCGCGGCCATCGCATACCTGATCTACTACCTGCAAACGCGCATGGCGGTCGGCGGCACGGCGAGCAGTGTGAGCGATATGACGGAGCCATAAACGACTGCGAGGCACGAACGAGGGATGAGCATCGAGAAATGAGGAGAAATGGCAGGAAAATACACACTTACGAGACACGAAAGCATTGGGATGGCGTTTGGGAATTGACTTTGGGTTCGGCAGGGCTATGTTGTTACCCGTGGACGGTTTAATGCGATGGGATGAGTGTTGGAGATATGCAGGGCGGACAACTCGTGTTGGAACGAAGATATTGTTACGGAATGGAGGTGTATGTAGATAAAGTAAATGACAAAGGACGAGTTCAGACTCCAAGCGTACTTGATTCCCTCTTGGTGATTCTCAAACTTTTACTTTTCATGATCTTGCCAATGGCTCCGATCAAGTTCCCTCATGCTCGATCTTTTTTGAGGGTCGAGTGCCCTGCACAGAGAGTCCAAGTTCTAAAGGAGAGTCAATGTTTGCTTCGTGTCATGAAATTGATTGCACACAGTCTGCACCAAATGTTGAGTGTCTCAGTCATGGAATATGGTGAATGTCGATAATGCTATACAATACGTGAAACCCATTTTCGCAATCCTAACTCCATAGCTAATCCAGCTCTCAAAGAAAGTCCACCTTTATCCAAAATGCGCGACATGGTCCAACTGTACAGCCAACCGTGTATGCCTGACCTCGTGACGTACATTGGCGCAAAAGAAAATGTTGGAGGTGGAGAAAAGTAGGTGATATCATGGTACGAGTGTTGGAGCGGGCTGGTCTGATTCGGGATTGATCATGACTGCGTCTGGAATGACCAGGCTTGAGAGTGCGACGGGTGTTGCTGATTCCGCGAGGCGGAGTGCCTTGAGATACCGGGCTTGTTGCCTTCAATACACATCCTTCATAGAATCGTCGCCGCTCAGGCTTTCGTGAGTCTGTGTAAAGACGAGGTGGCTCTCATAATAGAGCAGCATCTGTAGCGTGTCAGTGTATTCTCTACGAATCATCTAGGATCCCCCCACCTTTTGTGGACATTTCTGGTAGATATGCTTGAGGGGGTGTTGTGTCTTCCTGTCGTTGTTCCACACCAGGTATGCGAATTTCGCCAGCTCGCCCGTCCTAGGGTCCACCTTCTCTTCGACAGTGTCAATATAGTCGACGTCGTGCTCCCATGAGCCTTGCGGTGGGCTCCATTCTCGGTCTTGCTTCACACGCTTCGCCGTCGATGCGGATGTTCCAGACTTGGATTTATTGGCGCCGGAGGCTCCCCCCTTGCGCTTCCCGGGGCCCTTGGGTTCTGGTCGGCCGCCGATTTCGTCAAAGTATTCGTTCATCACGTCGATGGCACCTTCCCTGTCCTCGTCAGCTCTCTGTGACTATGCGTTCGAGATTTCCCACCGTACATATTCGCCTCAGGCTCCCATGTTCGATCCTTGGGATTGTCATAGCCCTGCCACTTTACATTCAATACCAGATCGCCCTGGTGTTGTCAGTAATGCGCCTGAAGCATGCAGGAGCACCACCCACCTTAACGAACTTGTGTCCCACAATCTTCTCGACAACATATCTGCGCAATTTAGCGCTCCATTCTGACCCGATGCGATGCAATGCGCCTACTCGTCTTCCGCTTCCTCCCCGTCATCGCTTTCTTCAACTACTTCTTCCACTGCCTTTGCTTGCTTGGTCGCCTTTCCTTTCTTGACTGGTGGAATCTCCTCCTCGCCGGAGGAATCGCGGTCGCTGAGCGCAGCTAAGGCATAATTAGTGGGCGAACATGGCGCGCAATCGATGCTTCATTCGCCGCACGTACGAGGCATTCTGGAGAGCTGTCACTAACGATGGTGATGGATTTTGAATGAATGTAAGAGCTTCGGCAAGCTCAAGGGCGACAAATCGGGTGCGATTGCAGTCGAGGCGACATGTGAGAGGGGTGATGTGGGAGCGGACACCCCGCTTGGTGGGTAACTCGGAGGTTGGAGCTATGGGAGAAGGCGCGTCGCGCGCCCGGGAGGGCCGTGCACTTCAAGATCTTGGCATTCTGGGGAATTTTCGATGAAGGTCAGAGCTGTTTACAAACTACCCCACCACCCCTCACTACAAGAAACACGCAGCAATTACTGCTTATAGATTTCTAGGGCTTGTTGGAGCTCTGACTTGTTTTATATTACCGTTCAGCGAGTCAAAACGCCAACATGGCGATGAGTAAGTTCAGGCGGCAGCAGTACTCAAAACTTTGGATACGCTCGATGAGACCTTTACCAGTGAATTGTTACTGACTTTGCTTGCTTTAGACCTTGATATGTCGAATGGTATGCACCCTCACCGCTCCCCGGCCGAGCCATCTTCCGCGAATCGAACAAGGCACTGACATTTCGGGATACAGCGCAGGTGATGAAGGATGAGGCGGGCAGGCCATTCATCATTGTCAGAGAGTACGTTGGACTTCTACACGTGATTTTTGGATTCACACAAGGATAGCGGGTGCTAACAATTGGGTAGCCAAGGCAAGAAGAAGAGGCAACACGGCAACGATGCTGTCAAGTCGCACATTCTCGCCGCGAAGACGGTAGCAAACATTGTCAAGACCTCTCTGGTACGCATACACGGCTCAATGAGACCAAGCAGGGGCTTATAGAACTCTAGGGACCCCGCGGACTCGACAAGATTTTGATCTCGCCCGACGGAGACATCACCGTGACCAACGACGGCGCGACCATTCTCTCGCAAATGGAAATCTCCAACCACGTCGCAAAACTACTTGTCGAGCTCTCCAAATCACAAGACGACGAGATCGGTGACGGAACAACTGGTGTCGTAGTTTTGGCGGGCGCACTTCTAGAGCAAGCGGCGGACCTGATTGACAAGGGCATCCACCCCATCAGGATTGCGGACGGATACGACCAGGCTTGCGAAGTTGCTGTTGCGAGGCTAGACGAGATCTCCGACGAGATTCAATTCTCCAAGGAGGATACCGAGCAGCTGTTCAAGGTCGCGAAGACATCGCTGGGTAGCAAGATCGTTTCCAAGGCACACGACCAGTTTGCCCAAATCGCCGTCGATGCCGTGCTTTCTGTTGCGGACTTCGACCGTAAAGATGTCGACTTCGAGCTCATCAAGGTGGATGGCAAGGTCGGAGGTAGGCTCGAGGACACACTGCTCGTGAAGGGTGTCATAATAGACAAGGACTTCTCGCACCCACAGATGCCCTCGGAGGTCAAGGACGCCAAACTCGCCATCCTCACATGCGCCTTCGAGCCCCCGAAGCCCAAGACCAAGCACAAGTTGGACATCACCTCAGTGGAGGAGTTCAAGAAGCTGCAAAACTACGAGAGCAATAAGTTCACCGAGATGATTGAGCAAATCAAGAACACTGGCGCAAACGTGGTCATCTGCCAATGGGGCTTCGACGACGAGGCCAACCATCTTCTTCTCACAAACAAGCTACCAGCCGTACGATGGGTTGGTGGACCGGAAATCGAGCTGATCGCCATCGCCACAAACGGTCGTATCGTGCCACGCTTCGAGGATCTCAGCGCTGAGAAGCTCGGAAAGGCAGGCATCGTCCGCGAGCTCACATTCGGAACGACGAGGGACAAGATGCTGGTCATCGAGGAGTGCGCAAACACACGAGCCGTCACAGTCTTTGTACGAGGCAGCAACAAGATGGTATTCTTTGGGAAGTTCCGATCGAAGAATGTTGATTACTGACTCTGGCAGATCATCGATGAAGCGAAGCGATCATTACATGACGCCCTTTGCGTCGTCCGAAATCTGGTTCGCGACAGCCGCATCGTCTACGGTGGCGGAGCCGCCGAGATTGCATGCTCGCTGGCAGTGGAAGACGCCGCAGTCAAGGTAAGCAGATGTCGCTTCTCCGGATCCACGCATGTCTAACTTCCTTTCTAGAGCCCCGGCCTAGAACAGTATGCGATGCGCGCCTTCGCCGACGCGCTCGACGCCGTTCCCATGGCGTTGGCTGAGAACTCCGGTCTCAGTCCTATCGAGACTCTGGCCAACATCAAGTCCCGACAAGCCAAGGAGAAGAACACAAGGTTAGGTGTTGACTGCATGCAGACCGGCAGCAATGGTAAGTGCACTATTTTGTCTTTCTGCAATCTTCCTTCCAATTATCCGCACTTGGTGTTTCCTCCAATACCTTCGATCCTCGGCAACACTATGGAATTCCTCTTATCCTCGCCGTTGTTGTCCGTCACTGCAACGCAACGCGGCACACGCACGGAGACGCATGGTAGCGCGGTCCCGTGGTGCATTCACCTATCCGTGTCCAACGCCTCCACGGGATATAGCGCTTCCCCCACGCAACACCAACGCACCGCGATTTCCAACGTTGCACCCACGAGCGGAAGTTGGTCGGATCACAAGAGCAACATTGCTTTGCTGTCACCACATCACCTGCGTCGCTTGACGCATTCGTGGCTGAAACTACTCGGATTCGTGCTAACGTGGCGCTATTGCAGACATGAAGGAGCACTTTGTTATCGACCCCTTGATCTCGAAGAGGCAACAGCTGTTACTTGCAACACAGTTGTGCAGAATGGTACTCAAGGTACGTATCGTATTTCGTTTTGTATTTGTCGCTTGTCGTTTGTTACAACGGGTCCTCTTGCTGTCCCTTCCGTCTGTGTCACCCCCTTCCGCCTCTTCATCCCTTGCTGTTCTCTTTTCTCGCTCCGTGTCCTAGCAATCACGGGGAAGCGGGGAAGTGATCCACGGGTCGCACACGCGCAAATCTGCGTCGCATGTTACACGCGGCAAGCACCCCTTTGCCTGTCGTGTTTGTGATACAGACTCACCGTTTCCCCGACCTGATTACAAACAACAACCTTGCATGCCGTTCTTCGCGCCTTGCATCTCTGCCCGCCACTTTACCCGAATGCTAATGACATTCTGCAGGTCAACAATGTTATCATTGCTGGAAACGACGAGCAGGATTTCTAGACGCCATTGCCGCAGTCAAGGGACTGACAAGCGCGAAGCATCGTTGCACAAGAGCTGGGTCCTGGACGTGGTCGTTGCGCAATTGAAGCGATATGGTCAATGCTACGAGAGCTGTATACCACATAGACAAAGGAATCAAAAGTAAAACGCATTGCGCAAATACCCTGTCTTTGAAAATGGCCTCGATTTAGATGCGCCTTCCACAGGATTGCGCGTGCGAGCGTTTTCGTCGATCTGAGGTGATTGTGACGTCGATGTTTCTCTAAATACTCAACATCCGAACAGCTGGATGCAGAAATCGTCACACAAGTCTCTGGACTTTCTTATTGATGTCTGCCTACCTCGCCTGAGATGGCTACTCAAGAGTCAGCATGCCACATCCATCTTCCATGAGCATGTGCTAGGACTATGTCTACACTTACTAGTCTCACAGCATTCGCTCAATATAGCTGCAAAGCTGTGAAATATTGTGAAGGACATCGTCTCCACACTTGTTACTTATACGAGAATATGTTGGTTATAATTATCAAGGGCATTGTACCTCGCGCCTTTGCAACAACAAGCTGTACCTTCGGCTACAGAATTAGTTCGTGTGCTATGATTCTGTACAATAAAGGGCAGGCACAATTGAAATCGCCAGTAGGCCTTTGGCGAAGAAAGAAACCTAATAGCAACACGTGTTGTGAAGCATACTATGTAAACACATAAACACAGTAGCTTTGGTTATAGTCATTCGCAGCATGCGTTCCGGCGTGCCCCAGCCCAATGAAATTATACTTCGCAGCCAGATCCCCATAAGATCTCAGTCACTTCAATGCTGCCTAATGCCCAGCGCCGTCTCGATTCTATATTAGGCCGATCCGCATCAAGCTTGCATACATACAACATGTCCAGATATGAGTATGAGCATAGCACAGGTATTTTGAAAAGAAACCCGCCGTCCGGCCTTTTCACAGACAACGCTACCAACAGGTAGCAAGGTATACGAAGAACCTCGCCGTTGTACGATTATACCGACGCCTAGTAAAACATAGCGTATAAGATCGCCTGCGCGTTTCCGCTTACCACATTTCTATTCGAGACCTCTTGGACCGGTGCCTCTCCACGCGACCTTTTTGAACAGAGCGTACAGCCAGGGTCGAGTGCGCGGGTAACTTTCTATCAGCGTCTCGCAACGGACCGAAATTGTTTCAACGTTGCAGCGTTGCGCGGCACAACTCTGGGTCGATGGATTGATTGACGTACAGGCGTGCTAGGTATGTACTCGGTAGCTTGGTATGTCTGCGTGGTTCGGCCCGCTGTGCTTACAGCCGATCCGTCGTTATTGAGACCGCCAAATGCAGCCGGCGACCGAGTGCTAACTCATGGTACGCTCGTTTTCTACCATGTGTACCGGACCGAGTGGGGTAACAGATACTCCGATTAGATGGTGATATCTTTAGGTGACGTGCGTCGCTCTTGTCAAGTACGCATATGTCGTTATGTAGATGATACTGCGAATCAGAGGCCTTCGGCTTCTAGGAACGGGCTTAGAAACATGCTGACTACAGGCTGGGAGCTGGATCGCTGCACCTGGGAAGCGCCGATATTTTGCGCCGCCCTATTTCGCTCCGTAAAACTTGTATGATTTGACAATGCCTCCCGGCTCGTGGTGATGGCGGTTTTTACTGACAGTGTATTTATTACCTATGGTGTGCTTTGAGGCGCGCTGAGGTATGCTGCTTTGTAATGTGCGGCTGCGGTACTGACATTTCCCCCCCCCCCCCCCCCCCCCCCCCCCCCCCCCCCCCCCCCCCTCGCCCCCCCCCCCTCCCCCCCCCCGCCCCCCCCCCGCCCCCCCCCCGGCC
>JAFJTR010000108.1:22866-88916 GCA_022559985.1 Parastagonospora avenae f. sp. tritici 18332-5
TTTTTTCTAACGTTGTTTTTTTTCCATGTGGTGGTTTTGGGGGGGCGGCGGGGTTTCCTTTTTTTAAGGGGGCGGCGCGGTGTCTCTCTTTCCCCCCCCCCCCCCCCCCCAGTGCTTGGCTGTTGTCTAGTTGAACGCGTCTGCCATCTCACTTGCCCAGATATCTGCGCTCATTCTGCGAGCTAGATGGCCTTGGGTGCTTACTTTAACTTGCTTAGAATAGTCCAGATAGTTTGCTGTCTGAAGAGGTTGCCGAGTACCTGGTCCCAGGGGTCCTTGAGCGTCTTGCACTAGAGTAGTGTACATATGAGCAACGGTCTGTTTGCTGCTCGGCCCTTCGTCTCTACTTGCTTCTTGGCTCTCCGCCCTCATTCTACATGCACCCTGTACCATCATTTAACTGCCGAGTTGAAGGGCTGAAGTTTAGGCAGGCCCTGCGGCCGTTCTCCTTCCACTCTGTTGCTTCCTTGGCGCCTCTGTCTGCGGCCTCATTTCCAGATATGCCCAGATGGGAAGGGATCCGTCTCACCGTCCTATATCCTGGACTCTCTGTGCCCGTTGTGCGATCTCTGCAAGCGTGTAGGCCCTTGAATGACTCTCGGCCTTGGCTACGGACCGGATGGCTGCCCGGTTGTCGGTGTAGATAGCGACCATTTGGTTTCTACCTCCTCGTGCTATCTGAAGTGCTGAGACTGCCTTGCATTTCGGTGGCATGGGCCCGGTCCCGCCGTTCATGCCAGTGCTGTCTGTGTACATGCTAAGACCCTGGCCTTTCTCGTGCCCTCCATTGTGCCGATTGTGTACTTATCAGCGGTATTGTCTAAGTGTGTCCTAGGGCCTTGTCGCCATGACGGGGTTAGAAAGGGTGTGATAGTCTTTTGTGCTTCAAAGTCCTCTTTGGCAAGTATATGCGCTAGCTGAACGTGTCGTCGTGTATGCTCTGCTAGAGTCAAAGTCCCGGATGCTAGATCTGCCTGCAGCCTGCAATGATAAGCCGCAGTCTGCTCCTCTAGAGGTCAGAGATGTCTGCGATATATTTGTACGAGAGAATACGAGACAGGTTCATCATTGTATCTCCACATCTATTGCTCGATGGGTGACCAGTACGCTTCTTACGGTTTCCGTACGTCTACTACCGTGACAACCCAGGTCAACGCCTTGAAGGCAGCTGAGGGCGCTGACTGTCTTTGGCACCTTTCGACTGACCTCGTCTAGGTGTTCCTTCTTTTGCAGCTTCGAGGCGTGTGTTTCTCGGTTGCACTTATCCACAAGGTCAGCTTTATAGAGAATAGACGCGAGCGGCAAACCCTGCGATATGCTTGTACTGATAGCGTACTTGTGTGACGTGGAATTATCTACAGCTGTGCCAGTATTTCCATCACTAAGAAATCTTGCAATCGTCAACCCCTTTTTCATGAGGTTGGGTTGCAGTTGCATGCGCGAGACATCGAGCAACGGAACACTAGCCACCTACCACTCTCTTTTGTTCCGTGCGCCGCATATCTTGCTTATAACAGCATAGATTAGTTGGGCGACTTCAGACGTCCTTTCCAAACCCTCGAATCGGCGACGGCAAGTCACACTTACAGCCTTCAGATCCAACAACCTGAATACTATTCGGGTGTCTGGTTAATAGTCTGCATCTGTTGCATGAGTACAGGAAGCGAGGAGGCTTCGACGCACGTTCGGTGGTAAGGGGGCAAAACCTCAATGAGTAGAAATGCTGCCCAGCACGTACATGGACGTCCAGCTCCAGTTATGGATCCCGGCGTTTTGAGCTTTGATGTACTCGCTTGAAAACACTGACTGACGCGCATGAGGGCAGGCCATGCATATCTCCCTTAGATTCGTGCTGTGATACAATTGAAATCCGGTACCATTGCGAATGCCACAGGCACATGCTCCTTGGTCCCATCCTTACCCACTTCGCACCGACAAGCTCGTGTATCAAAACCCAGTGTCCACACGTATATGATACAACCACATTCATGTGCTCTACTTCGAGCACAGACACTCAACACCCTTGCAGTGTTCAAGTTCGCGCTGCCGTTCACGTTCACATGCTAGACCCGCGCTGTGTACCCCTGGACGCGAGTCGAGTGGGATGTGGGTCATCCATTGGGCACCCAACCCTTTCTACAGTACCAGCGCAGCCACATCCGTGTCATCGTGCATCCCAACGCTTCTCGAAGCCCGACATGAACTGCAAAACCCTTCTCATGCAGCGGAAGCGCAAGCCGATATGAAGCGAGCGCTGAAGAATTGCCTATTCGGGGGAAAGACTAGCACGTCCCGCAGAGCCGCAGCGTGGCGGTCAAGCCCAAAAAGTGGCTCAGCGCGGTGCAGTCGCTGTGGCATCAAGAGGTCTAGATGCGTGGCTGGAGCAACGGGTAGACTCGCTCGCGTCGGGCATTGTCGGATGAAGGGCTTACAGTGGAGATGGGAAGGGTTTCTCGTGCGCGGATGCTCGAGCTCAAGTGGAGATAGAGGTGGAGAAGACGTGAGATTTTGGTACGGCTTGAACGGGAAAAGACACATGTGCTGAAAGACGGGATCTAGAGAAAGGAAAAATGTAAAACAATGAGATGGTGAAAGGTAGGGTCGGGCAGCGTTCGGCCAAACCTCAAAGCTCGCATGTGAAAATGGTCATGTGCAGAGCATCTCCATGCTTGCTGCATCTCAACAATAATCAATGAGATGACTATTCCATCAATATCAGCGCATATTCACATCGCAATTACCTGCCTCGCCCTCCTTTGTGCACTTGCACCGACCCACCTATTCATAGACAATGCGAGGCATTGTGACGTCTGTTGGCCGTTTCCGTTTTCAATACAGACGAAAGCGGAAGTACCCCACTTTAACGCAAGCTTCTAGAAAACTTCTCTTGAGCGAAGGTTGCAGCGTGAGTGGAGTCGCCAGACTAGCAATTATCGGGAGCTACTGGAGATGGATATTGTGTGCGTGTCTGCGAATAGCGTGGCGCTGAAGAGATGGATGTGCGGATCCGCTGCGGGCGCCGTCGTTGTTGATTTCGATGGAAGGTTTCGGTTTAGCGAGTGGGTGTGTAGATACGCGCCATCTCGACGCTGACTTACCGATAAATCCTCCGCATCGAACCACTTACCACTCTTACTGTATGATCATTATTACATGCGTGCGTAACATGGACCAAAAATGCACACTCCTACTTGCAAAAGTCGACATGCAGGAAGTAATGATTTCGCCGTCCAGACCACATATTGACGCGTCTCTTCCCCACCTCGGCTTACCCTTTCCATATGATCGACAGTACCCCGTACCTGCATCTCGTCGCACTCGCCAAACAGGAAAAACCGACGTCATTTTTGCTTCCCCGTGTGACCATGCAAAACCCCGGATTTGATCATCTGGGGTCCACGATGCGGGTCGATATTCTCGATCTTTTCGAATGGGGAAAGACGAGGTGATCATTGACCTGGAATGGAATAAAGGGTGAAAAGGTACTCCACTTGAGAGATTGGGGTCGTGCCGAGCGCGTAGTCGAGACGAGTCTCTTCATGCGGCCATGCAGTAATAATGAAGCGGTCACCGCGTACCTGGACACAGGGAACATCTTGGTGTTCTGATTTAGGTATGCCGGTCTTGGCGTCAGGGTGCCGATTCAGGAAGAACCTGGGGGAAAAGGTGCGCGGGGGAGCTAAGCGGCGTGCCGACGGTGTGTGTTGATTCATGCTCCAACACCCTCATGCTGTGAAGCTGAATCGCAATCAAACTCAGCGCTGACAGGACGCCATGCCATGGAACATTCCGGCGTGGCTGAGAGTCGCTGATGAGGCAAATAGTCGGGGTCAGCTGCGAAGCTCGAGATTTCTCGTCTCTAAGGTTTTCCCCGCATTTAGAGTTAGAGCCTTCTCTCTCCACGAGGCGGATCCTGGTCTAGTCGGGGTCTGGTTGCCTCAAATGCCAACGGTTGTTGTACCGTCGCAGTCGCGCGCCCGTAAAGAAAATAAAAACATAACGTAAAAAACCTCCGGCGCGAAGCTCAGAGGAGAAATGCCACGCGGGTAGGGAGCCGCTACGTGCAAGTTCAAAAGGGGAACCAGGGAACGCTAAAGTGACGATGGTCGCACATGAATACTTTACATCATCCCTGTTTCATAGGGAGGCTGGTGATGGAGGTTTGGGGCGATGCGCGCGCTCTGGAACCTGAGGCTGTGATGTCACGCATCACGAAACAACATTGCAAGTACCGCTAGCTTTCCCGGCGACCAGGCAGTTGACTCACAGCGGCGAACTGGTGCGATCGCGAGTTGCCAGGTGCATCGCGGTTTGTGTTGCTTTGTTGCCTCGGAGTAATTGCCGGAGTCCACTCCGTCCAGACAAGCTTTTGCGGGGAGATTCTCTGGCCGTTGAGTATATTGATTGTTTGGTAGCAAATGACGCCGGTCCCAGGAAACTTGCGGCCGTAACGTGACAGCGCGAAGTGCCTCGGTATCTCTTTTTGTTGTTGTGAAGATGTGAAGATGTGAAGATGCAAGCCGGCAGTGTCTTGTGGTTGCGCGTGGCGATCGGCGATGCATCTTCTTGCAACCAACGGATCGGATCTGGGGATCGTGAGCATGGTTCTTCGGTCCTATCGCGTAGATTCTTGGGCAATTTTGAGTCTGATGACATGCCAGCGCGATGCAATGAAGTTCAGTGTGGTAGTGCGTTGTCAAAAACCTGGATCATGTTGTCGCATGGGAGATGAGCAGCGACCTCGTGCCTGAGTGCCCAGCCAGGAACCTGAGACAAAAAGCATGCGTTGTCCGGGGTAAAGTGACGTACACGACGTTCAGCTGGGATGGAATTGTTGCCACAAAGCTAATACTCCGAGGGTCTGTGGGCGGCCATATGGTGCCGACAACCTACTGCATGTTGTGTGTTATTGCTCATGACGTCGCGCAAAGTCAGGAGAGAAACGTGGTGTTCAGCAGATGATGCCGTGCCCGTTGTTTCTTTTTCTCGAGGAAGCAGAATGCGCTGTGCAACTGAACGGACGACAATTCGAGCAGTAGATTGGTTTCCCAGAACCCGGCTACGGCAAAGGGGCCTGTGGTCGTGGGGTGCCGTCTTGTACAACGCTTGAACAACGAGACATCACCCACCTGATATCAGGGACTTCCTGATATGGCAGACAAAGCTGCATGTACTCACCGCTAGTGATAACAGCTGTATGCAAGCCGTCGATACCGGGGTAGGATAACAGTGTGAGACGGATGAAATGACTCGATAAACAAAAACATGTAATGATTACCGTGTGTACGCATTGTCTAAGCCCATTATCTTGGCTGTGGTGTTTGGTGCGTTGAAGCATTGCCAAACAAGCGTGCGGGAATGCAGGTTGTATTGACGATACAGTGGCGTCGTGCGGTGAAGTCCATTGAAGCAATAGGATGTCTCTCCGCAGCCACGACTTAGGAGCACGACATACTGGAGACGGTCTCGATGGCTTGATCGTAGCGCAACTGCACGGCGGCAGTTGACGAGCCGGGTCGGTGTCGAGTCTGCCTCTAGATGCACTTACCGATATCCTGAGACGTGCAGCCAGGGCGCCAGATCGACATCGAGCAGGGTTTGGCGGAGAGAAATATGACACCGAAATGCCAGCTCGCGTCGTGAAAGGTGTGACAGCACCTAGTACATGTGACGAGCACCCCCACGGGCACGACAAATGAAGATGCAAATTCGGGGGTTTGGTGACGGACAGCCCCAAAGGATGCGATATCACAGTCACAGGACGAGGGGGTTCAAGCGTATTACCGGACATTTAACCTTCAATCGTCAATCCGCCTCCCGCGGTGGCGGAGTCCTTGTACATGAGGCTGAAGCGTCCCCCACTCAGGTGCAAGAGAAACTTCAGATGACCTTCATGCAGGCGCTAAGATGCCAACGCATCGACCTCCAGACCGACAGTGGCCGCGGGGTAGCGCTACGGGTGCCTGATAGAGCGTCGCTGAACGATCGCTGTTCGCCGTGTCGCAAGGGTGACTGTTGTTTTTAGCATCATGTGGTCAGGAGATGCAAAGGACGATACAGATAGGATCGCGACGAGTGAGACGATTATGAAGGGTTCTGAAGGGGCGTCTGGGGCTGCTGGGCGGAGTCCGGTGCCGCCCATGCGATCTGGGGTAAGAATCGCTGAGCGCGAAAAGGGATTGACGAATCCGCTGTTCTCTTCAGGTCAGCTGGAAGGCTTGCGTGGAGATTGATGCGATGTTGATGCAACAGAGAGCCTTGATAAGCGACGACGCGTCGTATGGCGAAGGGCTCCCTTGCCATTGCGAAGCATTGCAGTGCCTCCAGGGCTGCCTTGAAGTGGACTGTGTAATCGCCGCCGTGTCCCCGGCGAACCATTGCATGTCGTGCTGGGACACGTGCGAGGCACGATGTTCGTCTCTGTGGTTGAGGCCGCGGGCTGAGTCATAAGGCTGAAGGGTATCTGCAGCGCTCGAGTCTCGACAGCGATCCACGCTGTACGCACGGAGGAACCCAGATGCACTCGCCACGCTGCACTTCGGACAAGTGCTGGTCAATAGCACGCAAGGATAGTCTCACGAGGTCGCCGCCCTCGAGCTCCGCATGCCCTTGCTGTTCTCCCTGTGACTGAGGGCGCGAGCGCCAACAGCCTAAGCCAGGCACGCTTTCAAAGGAACGCACGTTGGAGACCGGGCCGAGGGAGGAGGCTGGGCCATAGCCGCCAAATTCCGCCCAACTTGTCACAGCCCGAGGCATATTGGCAGATCCTCGCTCTGCATATTGTCACAATAAGGGACTGAATTCAACATGCCATCGTGACTCTGGTAACGTGCGTAAAAGCGTTCAACCTGCGGCAGATGCGACGAAAATAAGGTGCTCGCTACAGCATCTGAGCCTTGCGCGATTGGTGGTTTGTGGCGTTGCATGATGAAGCCCACAGCACAAGCGTGCATAAGCGCTTCCTGGGCTAGATGATTCAGAATGGCGGTAAAGAAGCCTGCTAAACGCAACTGGCTCTCGTCGCAGGCGTGCGTCTTGTTGAGAGTCCTACCCCGGTAGTCAATCGACCAGAAGAGCAAGTCGATGAGGCCTTCAGGTCATGCTGGCCTGCTGTATCTGCTCAGCGGCCCCAGTCACAAAAACCACGAACCACAAGTGGGAAGTCGATATTGAAGAATCCGCTTTTGTCATTAAGTGCCTAGCTAAAGCACCACCTATCTCATGTAGAGGTAATGCTATCCTCGTCGTGCGGCTTCGTAGAGCCGTACTACGCCGCCGCCGGGGTATAATGCTCGACTATTCGAGCCTAGTAGTACAATGCAAGTGATAGTACAGATCTGTCGAGGGCTATCGCTCGACAGAGAAGTCCGACCAGAGCACTCAGGCGTGAGCCGTGACCTGTCTTCAAACCATAATCGCCTTTTGCGGCGTGGTAAACTGTTTGAAAGAAATTCGTTGCCTCGTGGCATACAGAGACCTGAATAGGTTCATTGTGTTTTGAGGGAAATAATCCATCGTCGACCGCTCATTGTAGTCGCCCAGATGGCCAATAGTACAAAGGAAATGATCAGAGAAAACGCCGCAGGCCCAGTGCCTGTTTCGCAGATGCCGCTAAAAGTGCAAATGAAGAGGTGGCTGTTGGCTTACCAGCCGGCCTGATGATATTGGTTAATACCAGCAGAATAGACATCGTGGTTGAGGCTGTTGAACTTGGCGTCGTCCATGAAAGGTGTCACCCTATCCTGATTCGGCTGTGCTTCTGCATTCACGTTGGTGATATTGCTGGTGGTGGCTGCTCGGCGTAGTGCGGGCAGTGAAATGGCGCTCTGTTGGCGCTTGGCCACAGCATTGCTTGTGGCATTCTTCTGTTGACGCTCCCATAGAAGGTTCTGTCTCAAACTCGAAGTAAGCTCACTTTTAAGCATCTCACGTCTTGTGGTACGCGGCGACATTGCTGGTGGGTAGTTGTTGGAGGTGGTCTGGATGATTGGTTTGGCGCGAGATTGAGACCTCATCATCAAACCCTCCTCCTGAGGCGAGTTGCCACAAGAAGGACCGTTCGGTGTGGTAGTGCGGGATCGTCGAATGGCAGAGGTAGAGCGCGATGCTTCATTCTGCAGTTGCTTTGCCCTGTCACCCTCATGGAGTGCGGTGGTGAGGAGGGAGCGGTGGGAAGTGAGGAGGTTAGACTTCGATTCGACGCGGTTGAACATGTTGTTCTCCTTGGGACTGGCCGCGCCGCTCTCCTCTTCATCAACATCGTCCCACTCGCCGTCCTCCGAGTCCTCTTCCTCGATGGCGCTCTCGTCTACATCGTCTTCGCTGTCAGACTCAATGGCGGCGTCGCTGTCAGATGTCATATCATGGTAGGTGCGCGTGCTGACCTCCTGCTTGAAAGAGGTCGTCTTCTTCATGGGAGGAGCCTTGCGGATGTTGTCCGTAAGTGAGCTGCGCTGTCTTAAGGAATAGGCCTCGAACGAGCTGGCAGCATCCTCATCGGAGGAGCCGCCGAGGGTGAACATGGGCTGCCTCTTCTTGCCGAGCTCGAGCCTGGAAGGAGGCTGACGAGCGACAAAGCTGGCTGATGACTTTAGGATAGGCGTAGGGTTGAGGCTGGTGCTGGAGCGGACAGAGGTGGAGATGTGGCCACGCTCGAAGCCGCGGACGACGCTGTGGTGGCTCATGTCAGTGGACGTGCTCGCCTCGGAGCCGACGGGTGGGCTCATGGGCTCGCTGTCCTGGACGGTTGCCACGGTGGAAGACGAAGACTCTGGAATGCGGCGGGCGGTTGTCGGTGGGGAGGCGGGGCGGGGAGTGGGTGCTTCTGCGGGCTTCTGCTCTTCAGCGATGGGCGCGGCGAGCTGCGGTGGGAGTGGCGACAACGGCTCAAGGAACTTCTTCTCTTGAATCGAGTTGACGACCTTCTCTAGGCCGATGGGGGTCATGTGCTTGCCACGGGCGTGGCTAGTCGCGGAGTCGTGGCGGCGAAGGTCCGGGCGCGAGGCCGAGGTAGAGTCGGAGCGGGACGCGGTGGTGATGGCCGTGTCCAGGTTAGAGTCGTCGGAGGCTACGCTTGAAGACAGTTCCGGCATCTCAGCGGGCAACTGCTGCTCAAACGACCACTGCGGCGAGACAAGGTTGTCGGGCTGGCAGCAGAATGTCTCGCGCGACCACAGCCGCCACGCCATGTTCTCGTAACGCTTGCCGTCCTCCATAGCCGGAGAGCATCGTGCAAAGACTGCACGGGTGAGTTAGTAGTGGCCAGGCGGGCATATAAAGCCGCACTCACCAGACCAGAGGCCAAAAAGATTCTCTGTGTTGCGCGTCTCGATGGTACGCATTGAGCTGTGCTCGACTCGCACAATGGGGCGTTCGGCGTGGAGCGGCATCGTGAGGGTCGGATCGGGGCTGTTGTGGTGTGGATATACGGGTGTGGTGTTGTGGTGGGCGTTCCGCTTGCGTCAGTGACGGCGAGGATGCGATTGCGTCAACGGAAAGCAGCAGGGCCAGCAGTGAGAGTGCCGGCGTTACTACAGCGGTGTCGGATACATGGAGACAGAGGATGTGTTATGGGAGGTGGAGGTGAAGGGCGCCGTGTTTGGGAGTGTTGCAGTGAAGTAGCCAGCAGTAGGCCGATGTGGGAGTGGAGCTGGGTTGTATAAAGACAGTCGGTTCTATCTGCGACAGGGGTCTGTCCACTGTCCCATGCGCATGGGCAAGAGCGATGAACCTGGGCCGACTTGCTGGCGCACAAGCCTCCCACACCAAGCCAACACCCCCTGCACTTCAATCCGCCCTAATCTTGGACGCCCCCCGGAGGCTCCCCGGCAATTTACTCTTACGGCCTGCTGCTACCGCTACCGCGACCGCTACCGCTCTTTGACGGTTGCGTTGCGACGCTCAATACGCCGCTGGCCCGCCGAGCAGACTCTTCTGGCTGCCATGTCTGCCTCTGCGCGGACAGAACCTCCGGACCTCTGCTGCCCTCAGAATGAATGAATCCGCTCTGCCTCTAATCGCGGCGACAGCACGCACGCAGACAGGCACCTACGCCACCAGCTCCATCTCTGAAAGCGTCGGCGCCCGCGTGGCTCTGCGTCCAAGTGCCAGCTCGGCCTGGGCGTGGGGAGGCACATGATTCTCTCCCCCGAGGACGTGCACAAGCAAGGTTGCACTTCCAGAACTCGCGTCGAAAAAGGCTGACTCGCTGCCTTTCGGCCCTCGTCTCATGTCCAGCGCGTCGATTCACGCAGCGCTCACCCAGTGCGCGCCCGCGACGCTGACAACAGTGGCCGCCTGCCTCTGCGACTGCGCTGCGACTGGTTGCGACGTGCTCAGTTGACGTTCGCGCGCTGGTTGCACGCCGTATCGTCACCTGAGCCCGCCAGAAATTCGTTACGTTACAATACCGCTGTGTCAGCAATTCCCGCACCAGATTTGCGCTGCATGTGATGCGTCGTGCAAGGGCCTATTTTGCGCTTCGCGGAAGCAGGCCAGCCCTCCGCGAGCGTTTCTTTTCTTCTCGCTTCATCCAACCATACCCCTGTCCGTCCTCCAGACATGTGACTGTGCATGTGGGCCCCGTCGTGGGCAACTGCTCGAGGGCGCTGCGAGGCCATGGACCCTGAAAATCGAGCCATCATATGCGCATCGTCTTCTCCAGACAGCCTCACCATGTTTCTGAAGAACCTGGGACAGCCCTGTCTACAGTCGCGAGCCGTTTTCCGTTTGCGCGAACATCTGCATCTGCCATTGTCATCACGAGCATGTTGCATTCTTCCGCTGGCGGTCAACGCGGCACCTGGGCAGTCTCTGCGTGCGCTGATGACGTGCCGCTTCTGGCTGGCTACGCTATCGCGAACACATTCTCAACCTGCTGCGACAACGGTATGCCAGCAAATGGCTGAAATCATCGCCATCACCTCTCGCTGCCATTGTTCGCCAGGTTTCTCTCTGCGTTGGCCATCGCATGGGGGAGGAGGCACGAGGGACAAGCCCGGTGGCCACGAAGGCTTTGAGTGGTCTATTCTCGATACCTGAGACACTGATCCCCCAGAAAGTTCCGCTCCATACCTCGGGGCAGACAAATCTACCCCACGGTCTTTGTGTCTGCTCGATCCGTACCTGAGGCACAGTTTTGCTACGTCACTCCATTACAAGGCAATCTCTCGAGGTCATATGCAGACGGAGGCCGAATCACGGAGCCGCAAGGGGATCATGTGCGACCTACCACTTCGCCGTATGCGGCGTGACTACATGTTTCATGAGTTGTACAGCGACAATCACAGTTTTACCAAGCCGTGTTGGATCATTTACGTGGCACTCTGCGACTACCAGCCTATCCATCTCCAGTTCCAGTACATAGTGATCACAACCACAGCCCTTACTCTAGCCGCTTTAGGTGTCCCCCACATTTCGCCATACAGTGTCTGGCTCGACTCATCGATCTTCACGCCTTGAGTAGGTACGGTGAAGGGATATTTAGTCTTATAGGCTATAGGAGGATTTGCTAAAGTCTAGGGCGCTCGTGACTACAAAGGTCGTCCTGCCCGTCGGACCGTGGCTCCGGAAAAACGCTGGTAGTACAACTCCACGAATAGCCAGCGGCTGTTCAGCCTCAGCAAGATCACATCTTCTGTGTTGCCGTGCGCGTTACTCCGAGTATGAGGCGCCTATTGATTAAAGCAAGCATCACACTCTGCCTCATGACCAGGACTCGCTTCGCCCTAGGGGACGTTCTGTAGACCGCCTTCTGCGTTATTGAAACTAACGCTCAACTATACATCAGAACCCTGGTGTAGACGCAGGGGTGCCAATCCATCTTCCCCAGATTGTCCATGCGAGCTTGGCATGACGTTAATATAGCAACTCGAGCGGTCGTTAAGAGGGATCTTGAGTAACACGTGATGCGCCTCCGTGTGTTCTTGCCAGGACGGTCATTGAGAAGTCGACAAACGTGCAGTTCATGTTTACAGACCAGCGGTCGGAATGCAGTGAACCTAGCGCTCCCCACGGAATGTTCATACATACATAGTTGACATCAACGTCAACCTCCACACTATGACATTCAGGCCGTCGAGGACCTTACGCATTCGTGCCTAGATTGCATTTTCCTGGCGTTCTAGGAACAGACTCACCGCGTATCACAATCAACTGGACTTCTTTTTTCGTCGTCATTCTTTGGCCGTATTGTAACACCAAATCGAGCAAAACGCGACGATCAATTCTTCTCGACGAAGGAACAGAATGAGCGTTCGTATCACGTCGGGAACAGCCAGCCATCCCGCAGGCCCGCAACTCAATTTCGCAACGTCTGGGCGTAACGATCGCCTGTGCATACGACACGATGAATCAGGTTGTGCACGGTTGCAAACGCTCAAAGCACAACATGCGCTTAGTTGATTTTCGGTAGTACAACCCGTATCGAATTCGCGACTTGCGCAACGCAGTTTGTACGACAACTGTGTCTTCCCCCCGCAAACCGGGCAATGCAGCTGAAAGCATGGGACACGATTGCATCCACGATGCCGGCATGACAGAGCCACACTGTCGGACACATGGCTGCGTGCCAAAGGCCCGACAGCCTGGCTCTGGCGTTCAGCGTAAGCCTCTTTGGGTGCGGCACGGTCGCGGAAGCTCCCCCATCTGCACGAGTCGCGTGGCTGTCACCCCCGACTGGTCACCCCTCACCAGTCGCTCGTCTTACACCCACCGGTTGTTGCAGTCGGTTGGTTACAGCGGCATCTTGCTCAGGTCGATGATGGCGGTGCATATTCTAGCTTGTCATCAGCGCACGATGACTCGGCCTTGTCTTCTGATTCCCAATACCTGGACACGGAAGTCACCCATGTCCAATATCGCTGCGACAGGCTATGCTATGCGTCGTAAATCACTCCTATACTGGTACCCGATGCCCAGCAACAACATGCGCACTCGCGCGCAGCAAGGCGTTTCAGGCTCCAAGACATGCAATTCATGGCATCGGCCGTGTCGCTGTAATTCTACTGAAGGTTTCGGGGGCCTTTGCGATGCCCCGGAGATTGTGTCCAAGCGGCGCTGGGGCTTCCTGACCTGCCTCAAAATGGCGGAGGGCTATCCCTAAACGTTTCGTGAGGCGCGCCATCACACCTCTAGCGCACGGGGGGAAGTTCAGGCTGCTTTCCGACAGACTTTCGCACGAATCATAGTTGGGCGAATACTTCCCCTGATATTACGGCACGTTGCCAACGACAACTCGCCTGTTGGCTGGATTCAACTTCCGCAGGAGGAAGCGCTGCGATTCGAGGATCCGCGTCATTTTCCAGCGGCCTGGGATCCTCAATCTCGCGTGGTTGGGCATCGTCAGTTTCCTATCATGGCTCATGCCACATGGAGGACCCCAAAGGAGCTTTTCATTCCCATGGCTGTAGAGTTGGCTTCTAGCGCGCAGTTATCCTGCCGACAATCTTCGAGTCGCAAGGTCACGTCGCTTGTCACCGCGGCACGACATGCAGAGTTCCGAGGGAAGAAACCTACAAAGTATCGCCGGTCACCGAGGATAAGAGCTATTCGGAAAAATGCATCGTTGTTCCTTGCTGCAAGGTACAGCGAGGTCACCTGTCACTTTCGTTCGTTATTCCATATATTTTATGCTTTTAAGTTCTCTCATGGTCACGCTCTGTTGCTATGCCCCGCTGTCTGGGGGACGGACTCGAATACACCAACTGGAGAATCGCGGCTTCATCTACCCTGGTCGAGGCACGTTCACATGGACAAGCCCCCAACTTGGCACGAGCGCGTGGTGTTTCCTCCCACGTGCTTATCACACCTTATCCGAAGATCGCTGGTGGGGTCGTCATTTCTGCGCAGGATTCGCAAAGCAGCTTCATGCCATCGACACTGTGCCGAGGAATCGGAGGATGGGGGTTAACGGGACACAACCGCATTCGCTTCCACCAACAATTGACACGCGGAAGCATAATTTTCGCCACTTTGGCCAATGAGGTTGTATCAGACTCGCACAATATGCCGCAGGATTGCTGGAGCTCCCATATGCAGACACCCTCGGCTACCGACCTTCTGCTTTAGGCGCACACGTGCGCTCCTTCTCCGCGTCTCTCGTTTACTAGCGTATCGCGCAAGTCCGCAATATGTTCTCATTTTCATGTCTAATAGATACCAACGGAGCAAGATAACCATTGGACAAGGTGGCACGACCACTCTCCTGCTTCATGCAGTAATGCTCCCTCCAATGCACCGGCTCATTAGCATTGTCGCGAGCTTACTGTTCGTTATGAAAGATTGATCTTATCATACATGCATATACGCCTTTGTGCTCCCCACGAAGCAAGCAGACGGCGAGGTCTTTGTGCGGACCCGCCATCGCGGTACACAGACTAACTTTGGTTCTGGTAATACTGCATGCTTACCTGTCAGCTGTGTCTCTTTCAACCCCGTACTCCCTAGACGCGCATGTTCTTTGAGAATAACTTCGGCATTACTAAATCTCGATGGGTGGTCAGCCTAGGCTTATCCTTCCGTTCCCATATTGAGTGCGACACAGCCTGGCCAGCGAGGTCCCTTTACCACCGCGTCGGGACCTCCTCGCTGACCCCGGATTCCAAAGTTGGACTTTTATGTCTTACAATTCGGCGTACGGATGGACTCGTCGATATTGCGGTCTCGCGCTGTTCACCGCCTCGTCTCTTCAGATGCTCGCATGCTGGACGCCTCGCTCTCGAAGCCAAGGTCAACTCCTCGAGTCTCAGGCTCGATGACCTGATAGCGATACTACCGTAGCATCTTACGAACCGTAATGCGTTGGCGCGCTTGTGCAAGGTAAGGTATCGTGCATGCCACCCGCGCTCGTCTCCATCACAAAAGAAAGTAAACCGAACGGTATCTGCGCCTCATCACATCACACGGCCCGAGACCTCTCACATCGTTCGGCAAGGCTAACATTCTCTCCCACGGGCCGGCAATTTACACCCATGCTATCTGGATAAAAGCATATATACAGGCTCGCGGCGCATCACCTCGCTTCTATTCGCGGGTAAAGCATACGCGAGGCGTTCCTCGGGCACAGCAGAACAGGTGCGTCATCGAAAAGCATACCATCATCTGCTGTACAACCAGACCCATTCATCTAAAAAGAACGCCTTGGTTCTGCGCCACCTGCGCCGTGAACATCTTATCAGGCCGACATAAGGACCAGACGGACAGCGCTTCTAGTGTTCCGGGGCGCGTAGCTCCTTGCGCCCCTCCACACACCGTACCGTCGCCTGGGATCAGTACCACACTCCGCGCAACTTACCCCAGATGCTCAGCTTACCGGTCCGCAGCATTTGGGGCGGTGTTTTGAGGCGTGCGCATGTGATGTCGGCAGATAGGATGCTGACATGAGATGCGGACGGCGACGGTGCGGCGCGTCCTCGAATCCTCACGCGGAGGGGGGGGGGGGGGGGGCTGACGTGGGATGACAGTTCGCTGGCGCACGCGTGATGGTGATGATGTTTCGTCGTATGCAGCCCTGTGGGCGTGGAGCTTACCATACTTCAACCACACCCACGGACGGCAAGGCGTATGTGTATGCGGTTACTGTCCCGCTTCCACGACGCGAGGTAGTTTGAATCGTAAACGGGCATCACGTCCACGAAAGGTAATACACATATTGATTTACGCCTTACATGGTATGCGGCATCCCATCCCGCTTCCACAATGCCGGTCGCGAGGTGAAATATGTGCTCCTCAAACGGGCATCACGTCCAAGAAAGGGTATACACACGTCGATGTCTTTCGCCATCCATGCCCTTAACACTGGGATGCGAATCATGCGCCTCGCGCATTTCTACAGTACCAGCGATCTAATTCGCCGGGTAAACCGTATTTTGTTATATTAACTCCCATTATGGCATATGTGTAGACGGACGCTTGGCAAACCTCGGAGCGTGAGACACCGCGGAGTAGGGAAATGCACAGTAAAGAAGGCGTACCGGGTGGCAGTAAGCGGCGAGGAGCGCGCCATACCTTACCGTACAAGCTTTCGGACTTGTTGCTGTAAACGTACAGCGAGGATTTGTGGATATCATATCGTCGATATACCAATTTCCACAGCACTGTATGTGCAAGGTGTGGAGGTGTTCAACAATTATTTTTTTGGGCGGACAATGATTATCCGGAGATTTGTTGCGCGGATATGCCCGCACCTGCACGTGCAGAGGGGTGCAGGTGTGGATGTGGGTGGGGTTCTAGAGTGTTCGCGGGTGGAGGGGACGGGTGAATGGGACGTGGGAATGAAGGTTTGGTGGCTTGTTAGATGGATCTAGTGAAACGACTTGGGGAGATTTGCTCATCACTTGAGGCATGAAGTTGGTGTGGTATGTTAGCTTCGTTGCGGGTTGTATATCGGTGATGATAGTATACCACTCGACCACACAACGATACCACGACGCAAGATGTTGACAGGGAGTACTGATGCTGTGGCGGAGACTGCGGTGTTATTAGACATCACGCCTACTGTGCAATGAGACCAAAGAATACTCATCACTTGATCCACCATGTTGGTGTGGGATATAACTGTATTGCGAGGGGTTTATGTATTAGTGATGACCAAAGAGGTGAGTATGATCAATACGTGTGTAGAATAGGAATACATGATCAGTGAAGCCGTGGTATCAAATGGCATGTAGCACACTGCATGATTGACACAAACAAGGCATGTGCATGAACTCGTTTCCCGCAGTCAGTGGTTCCAAACATTCCATATTTGGTTTGTCTTCATTTTGCTCTTCATTTGAGCTGATTTTACCCAGGTCGGACTGTTCATCGAACTTGATCAGCAAGTCTGAGTCTATCCATCTGTAAATGCCGTCTTTTGGCAAGACCCCGACTTTCAGCTACATCACCTTGCCGTCGCACTCCACGTAAACTCTGCCAGGCGGGTTTGGATTAGGGGTGGGGTTTTCCTTTGAGAAATCGCCTTCCTCGAACCAAGCTGTGCCTGTGAGTTCAACGTCCTTATCCCCACTTCAACGTCATCAAACTCCTTGCCAATCTGCATCCCGAGATTCGTGTCCTCCTTGATCTTGATGATGATCTTTGTGGCGTTCTTGTCGGATTGAACGTCTAGTAATTTCGGGTCTTGACCACAGCCTTCGTTCAAGACTTTTCTGTGCGCGCTGCCTGTCTTGCGGTAGATGTAGATGCTGAAGTCGGACACGTCGCCAGGGGGCTTAGTCCCTTGGAACCATACAACTGAGTATGTGTCGTTGGTGGTGATGGTGACGCGCGCGTTACCGCGGCGCCAGGCGGTGATGGTATTGTTGTATTCCTTTGGAGCACATCTGGTTGCGAAAGCCGATCATATTGTCGAGATTCATTTTGTACTTCTTTCGGCTCCGGTGGGACTTAAAGGTTATATTTGTCTTGACCAGCGAGTCGGGCATGAGGTTCGTTTGACCGAGGCCAGGGACGACTTGGAGAGTTTTGTTGCAAGTGAGGTTGGAAGTGCATGGGTATCGTGGCGGTATGATCTGTGTCCCAGTCAACATCATGGCATTGAAAACTTTTCACAGCAGGTACTTACTGCCTTCATGTCCATGGTTCCTTTGAGGCCTAGTTTATTCCTCCCTATCTCTTGGAATTATGTGTGGATCTCCTCGCCATTTTTGGTGCTATTCCACCCCTTTGGGATTATGCCCCAATAAGCCGTCGTACCGGCCCCTGCAGTCGAAAAGTTTGCGTGACCCGTCTTGCCCGGAGGCGCGCTGATTTTCATCTTAACATGGAGCCAGAAGCCATCAGCAAAGCTAATGGCCACAATCACCGAAAGGAATCCTGCTGCGCCACCTTGAAATGGATGAGCGTCCCCATAGCCAAGTACGTATGACCAGGCTATGGTTTCGTTGATGTTGGCTGGGTTGTACGCATTGAAGTTCCAGACATTGAAGCCTTGATTGCCTGGGCGTGGGTGTATGCGGGGCTTGTCAAAGGGCACGGAGATCTCGCAACCTTGCGCATCGGTAAAGGTCTCTGACTCCCATTTCTCACTTGGTTTGTAGAAGATATCGAAAAGCTCGTCTGGGGCTGGCTGCGGATTGTAATCTTCAGAGACCAGGGCGAGCAAGCTGCCGAGCAAGGCAAGCATGACAAAGAAGCAATGCATGATAGACAAGAGCTAAAAATTTATCTGATGATGTATGGAATGGTTGAAGAATTGATGAGGACTGAGAGTTGGTGGGATGGTATAGAAGAGGTCTACTTATGTACGTAGGACGACCGCTCTTTCGCCTAGTGTGAGGTGAGTTCGGAATGGAGGTGAGTGAAGATTATAAGGGATGCAGTGAAGACAAAAGTTGATAGAAGTCTGCTATCATATGACCAGACAATTCAGAACGTATATACACATGCAGCTGTGAGCGACCGATATCAAAGTGCTATGTACGATCAAATGCACCACAGATGATGTACATTTGTGGTATACTTCAGAAGCCAAATCATGACCCCGCTTATTTCTTCGTCAACTGCAAACTGCTATAACGTATCTTATTCCCTTGTGTTTACCTCTATCCTATAGGATTATGGCACTAGAGCTTATCTGGTGGCCGATGGTACTTCCCGAGGTTGCATGAAGCTGGCGACAGGTAAACATCTGTTGGTCAGTGATATCCTTTCACGAGCTCAATATCGAACCGGGTCGAGCTCTCATCGACTGCAGGCTACCTTTAGTATCGTCTTGAGACCTCGATCATCTGGCTCTGGTAATCAGAAGATAGCTAGTACGAGATTGCAAGCCACTGAATCGTGTAAGTGTGATTGTCATCGCCGATCTGAGAGGTGAGAAAGGAAGTTTGGGCATGATCGAGGCCGTTGTTATTGAAGACAATCAGAGCATTCAAACAAAGCCCCCGACGATCAAAACGCGCCACTCGAGTAACATGTTGGGCAATAAATTGAACAGAATTGATCCGGCCATTGCTGAGAGCAGTTTGTGGATCCTAACGCTGGCTTCTGCAATGATTAGACCCTTAAACAAGTGAATTAGTAGTATTTATCAAGAAATTTCCAGAAACGGCGCTTACGGTGACCAAGCATGCAAACAGGTGCACAACAAGAACGATGGCGCTGAGACTTTTAAACATGTCGGAAATCTCAGCAGATCTCAAAGAGCCTTTGATGGAAGTTCAGTACAGTACAATCATTACGCTCATTCCTCTGGGCTTTTATATACTATTGCGTCTGTCTCGACACCATCTTTACGTAGCTGGTGTCCAGCTAAGAAATGACGCAAACGAACATCTTCAGATGTGAGTTGCGATTCCATAATGTCTTCAATCAGCGGCGTTAGCTTTTTGCGACGTGAAGACATTAGGTCTGATAACGTTCAGTTGTAGAAATGCGAAATGTGTTGCCAACTCCATATTGATGTGGCCATCTCTGCGGACCGCATCGCATACATGAACCTGACATATCTGTTACTTCACGATTCGTGTCACTGTTCTTGAACTGGTTCGAGGATTCCTGTTTTCTCACGAGATAAGGGTCCAAGCCGAGCAGTGATTGCCGTCCGCAGGAAGATACTATAACAGAAAACTTGTTAGCGTTATAGCATTACTGACCAGCATTAAATCGCACCTAAATTTAGCTTTATATCGATAGTACCCATTATAAGAAAAAGCCGATGATAGCATGCCTATTAGTAACACAAGAGCTATCACCTTCATTCATTTGTTGCCTAGGGGCTGCTTGTCTCCATTCGCCAGCAAGATCTAGAAGGCTAGTGTTCGTACGCGCGCGTGGCTAGGAGGAGCAGCGTGTAGATATTCTTCTAGAATCCATTCAACGAGGCTCTCCTCTTAGTCTGGAGAAAATCGCGCGTAAGCTATTGCGTGAGGACGGACGCTAGACGCGCGATCCTGAATGCAGGTTCCTATACGCGCGCGCAGGCTCGTAAAAACTCCCGCATTGTACTTGTTAAGAGCAGCAGTTATTTTTACCTCGTGATGAGCCATTTTAGGTGTGGTAGAGGTAAGCAATTACGCGTCAAACGATATACCTACTATATAGTAGTTTTGGTGGCTGAGAACTATGGGTGGCCGGAAAGTGGGGTGGCTATGCAGCTTATCCAGAATAGCGCACATCTCGATCAGGCTAGTTTTGTGGCCAAGATGATGGAGTGGTCTTAGCGGTGGCTCAGCGTTCAAAACAGCGATTTGAGGTGAGGTAATTTGGAGCCCAGTCTTTTGTGCATCTTAGTAAGTAGAATGTCGACTTCTTATTTGTGTAAAGAGTCAAGCTGTGTAATTTTGCTCCTTCTCTGAACCATGTTTTACACCCTGTCTAGCGACCCACTTCAAGGTTGCCATGATTTTGCCTCCTGCTACAGAAGGAAGCTGGCGATAGGAAAACCATGGAGTGAAAGGAGGTTACCCGACGCAGTTGCTCAACGGATTTGGAATAGTTCCAAGATTGACTGCGCGTAAAGCGGGCCGATATCAAAAACGCGTGTGTTTAAATACAGGTCATGGTACTCCGAGCATAGCATATCATCCAGCTCATGGTCATTTTGCGAGTACCGATTAGTTTTCTTCATGAAACCCACATCTTGTCTCTTATTCCCTGGCTTCGCCATTCAGGTAGCCTCGGCCGCAATATGGTCACCGGATCTCCGGGTGGACACCAATCGGGATGGGATTGTCGATATGGTAGGCTCTTCAGACCGTGACAATAAGACTACTTGGAAGGCTGAACTTGGAGCTATCTTCCTCCCTAATATCGGTGACAAGTACCTGCGTTGCGCCAACACAGACAAAGTTGGTAATCCGTTGAGCAACGATGAGCTAGCTGCCTGTCACGACGCTTCTGGACATCTACTTCTGGCTCCCGAATACGTTGCACCTCTTCGTACTGTACCCATGAATGTTTCGGAGGACGTGGTTGCACGCATCTACGCCACGCCACAAGCAGCATACGAGCGAGTCAGACTGTTTGTTCTAGATAATCCGAACGACAAGAATTCTACTACATCATGGCGTCTGGTCGATCAAGAATTTCGATTCAATGCTACTCAATTGCGCGCTGGAATCACACTTGGAATCGATGGTCGCGAACTTGCAACAAATGCGTCCGTATGGGATGGGTCAGTGGTTGTTCGCTTCGATGTCTTCAACGATCTCGACCAGTCCAGCGACACTGTTGCGATGAAGATGGCCCCAGTCTTGACCCACCACCATCTGCAGAAAGTAGAGACGATTATCGCTACCGATGCAAACTCCACGAACCCTCCCCAACAGGATTTCGTTCGCCAAATAGAGGATGCTCGTCAGACTGCTGGGATTGCAAACCCGCTGATACTTTTCAATCAGTCTGATGACATTTGAGCGCAAGACTTCGTTGAACCAGGTTACGCCAGTATGCCGGGGCCCAATGGACCAGTCGCAATCCGTGTTATCCTCCGCTCAGCACAATCGACCCGTACTGGAGGCCGCCAGGTGTTCGAGCAGCTTCGCGGGCCAGGTATTGGAGGCTTCCAACCCCTAGCTGGTACAGGTTCCGGGTTCGGCCATAGGGAGATCAACAGCTTCGGTAATCTGGAGACGATCCCCCCTTACACTTCGAAGGGTGGCAAGAGATACCCCGTTGGGCGCATCATCATGGGCAAGCACTTTGAAAAGGAACCCGCAGCTGCAGTTCTGAACTTCCTATATGATCAGCAGCTACAGTCGCCACTCCTACTCGAGACGGGCTGGCTGCTTATTGGGCACGTTGACGAGTTCGTACAATTCTTGCCATACGATAATGAATTGGGCTTTACGATCGCTATAGCGGATACAGTATCGGGAATGAACATGCTGAAGGAGCTTCAGACTGACGGACACGGCGGAATACGTGCAATCAGTTTTGAGGGCGAAACAGGAGGGAAGAATGATACAATCGACCAAGTTCTCTCCAATGCAACATTCGTTGAGGCAAACAACTACGCGCAACGCCATATTGACGCCAATCTACAGACGCTGTTAGCAGAAATACCATTAATGGCTGAGGACATCATTTACGTGCCTACGATGTTCCAGGAAAGTAATTTCGTCGGCGGATTTGGGGGCTCGGATGGACTGCCATCGCACACAGACACCGTTCAGGCGAATGAAAAGCTGCTAACGGCTCTCTACCCTGCTTCAATCAACGGAATCGTCATCGGGAGCCATTATTTCAGCCCGAAGCCTTGGGGTCCTGTGGTGAACGGGTCGGATGTGCTCGAGCACGCGGTGGATGTGGCTTACGCAAGGGCTGGAATGAGTGTAGGATACGTCGACGACTTTTTGAGCCATCACGTCGGAGGTGGAGAGATCCACTGCGGATCGAATACCCTCCGTCAGACGGATGTAATCTGGTGGAAGTAGGTCGTATCAACGTTCAACTTGGTTCATGTAGGGCAGTCAGCGCCCTGAGCTTATCTCGATCATGAATGGACAGAATCGTAGGATCAAATAACCAATTTGCACGAGGCTTCATGAGAAAAAAACTCTAGATACTTAACTGCTGTGTAGTGCGTAGCGGGCTTGTATTTTCATGTTAAAAATATTGGCGCAAGCTTCAAGGTTTCGTCCCAGCCAAAAGTAACACATTCCATAAGATGGCTTCGTCTCAGTTTGCAATCAGCCCAAACGTTTTCGAGAAATTCCGCTCCTTCCCGCATACCAAGAGTGCCGAGATCAAGCGTGGTCGTCTCCAAGGAAGAGCATAGAAACTTGAGATCGTTACGCTCCCCACGAGCGGCTGACTCAATGCCGCAAATGACCATAGGCCATGAGATATATTTGTAATGAGTGCAGCCTTGTAACCTTCGGTCGAAGAGTTCCGTTATGGAGTTGACCAAAATGCGATATGTAGCTCTTCGAGTGTCGTTATGCAGTTCGTCCCCAGTATTGCAATCGGCAATTGGGCTACAGCTTTGAAACAGATATAGCGTGGTTGCAGCTTGATAATAAGTCGCCAATAATGTCCAATTTTCTGCCTCAATTGTATACTCTGCTGGCAATCCATATGCCCATCGAGACGAATCGAAGTGTCGAAGAGAGACCAAGATCGCATTGAGAGACGGGAGATGCTGATAGCATTCCTGATAAGAAAGTCTATGCTGATCTGTTACTGCTGCCCTATGAGGGTTGATTGCAATAATGGCCTTTAAGATTTCCAGCGGGATGGGTGTGAGTGTGCTCAAAACGTCGACTTGAAGACTTCCCACGATCCTCAGGTAAAGCATATGCTCAGCCAATGTGTCCTCTAGTAGGAGCTTGGAGGGTGCCATGGTAGCCCCGTCGATGTCGATCACAATAATGACAAACTTAACAAAGTCATCACGCCCTTGCATATCTTCTTGTCACGAGCCGATGAGCGCTATCGCGCCATTTAGATGAGTTCTCCAGGCTCCATAAGCGCTTTTCTGAATATCCAGGCATAGGAGCATACACGCTGCGTCTACGAGTCGAGTATCCAGATGTGAATGGGATACATCCATGATCATCTGGTACAGTCTGCGGGCTGCACGCGCTTGATGGTTCAGGATAAGCGCTCGGTTCTCATCTTCGTTCCCAAGGCACTTTACGACCCTGTGTAAGGATACCATGCAGACGTATAGATGCTTCGGCAGTTCCCCAAAAGATGCCCTAGCTTCTATAGTAATGCGATCGACAGAGGTTCCACAAGGTGAGAGATCCGGTGCGATCATTGAGTTGTCTACCTCGCACCATCAGCGTTGCCATGGAATTATGAGGCTAGAGTGACCGACAGTAAGACATGGCGTTATGAGCCAGATGTATGGGTAGGTCTTCGCTAGCCATTCTATCCGCAGGTGTTAGCCGCGGCTGCAAGATGACTTGTGGCTGGTCAGGTCGGACCATACGATGACGCCATTTCAGAGGCTTGGTGTTGCCATATCCAGGACAGGACAGGCCTTTGCGCGTGCACTTAGTACATGCCGGCTGCTGAGAGTCACATCCAACTCTCCGCCATCGACAGCCCCAGCATTAACTAGTGGGCATCGTCGCTGCAGCGAAATATCAGCAAAGAAAGGGTGCTAACATATGCGAGCCGGTGAAACTGCGTTTTGCTTCGCGCAACAGTAGTGGAGTAAAGCCTATGTAATGGCGAAGGATATTGATTTGTAGAACATTCAATCATGTGACCGATGGGTGCGCAAGCGCCAGACGTGGGGCAACCCATGAAACGAGCCAATGCTGATGCTCTGGAGCCACGCACCACACAGACGCCGCTTTCTGCCCACGTTCAACTCACCTCCCCATGTGGCCGGATTCGACATCTATACGCCTGATAATTACTTTATGCTCGAATTGCCACTGTCAAGTCGGTGCAAACGTCAACTCCCATAGCCGCCAACGTATTTTTCTATTCCATTCTATGTCGACAAATAAGCTCTAGTTCAGTAGTAGGTAGGCCATGTTATCAATCTATTGTAGCAACTCTACTTAGCTTCTATAGAGTATAGATATGAGTGTGGAATGGGTTTGAACACACGGACGCGCTGGTGTGGAGGGGGTGCTCTGGGAAGCAGCACGTGTATGTGGATCCTGTACACTAGAATAAATGGCGCGAGGTATTTGCGTTGGTTACTGAGGCATCTGAAATTTAGAAAATCTGTTGCGTCGTCGCCAGATTGAGAGACACGAAAGAACGTCTGAAGCTGACCGACTAGTCCACATTTGACACGGCGCGCCAGGCTCCGCTCAACAACCAGGCTCACACAACAATGTGTACATCCATGCTTCACCTTCACATAAGTACGTCCATTTTTGGCGCGGAAAGCCTAGTCCCGTCTGTTATTGACCCGTTCCCGTCTTGTCAAAGACTGGTGCTGATTGCATCGGGATTCGCTTTGGCAACTTTAGAAGAGAGGATGACACACAACACTAACCTGCGACTGAGATTCTTGAAATAACCTCAATTATGCATACATACGACGTAGATCAAAAACATTCTCCCGGGATGACACGACACGATCGCGTTGCGTTCACTTCGATAGCACTGGATTCGAATTGGACGTTCAAGCAAGGCGGCCGGGACTCCACGGACGAATATCTACCAGCGAATGACTTGCCTACGGAGATATTTCGCGATCTTCTAAAGAACGGGAAGATCTCGGATCCATTTCAAGACCTCAACGAGCTATCTGTCCGCTGGGTTGGCGATAAAACATGGAAGTATCGCACGACGTTTACCGCACCAGCGAGCTACGAAAAGCCTGGCACAGTCACTCGCCTCAGGCTTGAGGGATTGGATACATTTGCTTCCGTTTATCTCAATGATGAGCGAATCTTGGAGTCCGATAATATGTTCGTAGAGCACTTCGTCGACGTCACTGGCAAATTACAGCTTCAAAGCAACATTCTCGAGATCGTCTTTGATTCTGCACGCAAGAAAGGTCTTGAGCTTGTGAAGGAGCACAAGAACCACCGCTTCATTGTCCATCAGACTGAAATCTCGCGAGGACCTGTTCGAAAAGCACAGTATCAGTGGGGCTGGGACTGGGGTCCAATACTCATGAGCTGCGGACCATGGAAGCCAATCTCGCTGGAAAACTTCGTGTGCGAGATCAGGGATCTCTCGTCACAATATGAGCTGTCCTCAGACCTCAGGTCAGCACGTCTGACAACGAGCGTTTTGTGGTCTGGACCTCTCGAATGTGTTCTCTTTACCATCGTAGAAAAGGGTACAAATGCAGAAATTGCTAGCAAATTCGTCATCCCACACGAGAGTGACATGTCAGTCGCTGTCAGTGCAAGCTTCGAGCTTGACGACATTGCTTTGTGGTGGCCTCGTGGATATGGATCGCAAGCCATGTACACTGTACGCGCTGAAGCACGCGCGAAAGGGCCAAGCGCAACCACTCTGCATACCTGCTCTCATACCTTCGGATTTCGGAAGGTGGAGCTGGTCCAAGAACCTGACTCCGATGGAACGTCTTTCTATTTCCGAATCAACAACGTCGACATCTTCACCGGCGGTTCTTGCTGGATCCCAGCCGACTCTTTCCTTACGCGCATCGGTGATGAGAGCTACAGGTCCTGGGTAGAGCTTGTCGCTGAGGGCAATCAGAACATGCTTCGTGTATGGGGCGGTGGTATATACGAAGCTGATGCATTCTACGAAGCAGCGGATGAATTGGGCATCATGATCTGGCAAGACTTCATGTTCGCGTGTGCTAGCTATCCAGCCTACCCAGAGTATCTGGAAAGTGTGGAACATGAAGCAAGACAAAGCGTGCGCAGACTCCGCCATCACCCGAGTCTGGTCATTTGGGCCGGCAACAATGAGGACTATCAGATCGTCGAGCGTTACGGGCTGCAGTACGACTTCGAGAACAAGGACCCACAGGCATGGCTTGAGTCTGAATTCCCTGCTCGATACATCTATGAGCACTTGCTACCTAATATCATCAAAGAAGAATGTCCGAGCATACCTTATCATCCTAGCTCACCCTTTGGCAACGGAAAAACCACGACACTCAAAGTGGACCCAACCGTTGGCGATGTTCATCAATGGAACGTCTGGAACGGTACCGCGGAGCCATACCAACGCCTACCCGAAATGGGCGGCCGCTTTGTATCCGAGTTTGGTATCGAAGCTTATCCGCATGTTTCTACACTCGAAAATTGTATCACCGAAGGGCAAGAGCGCGCACCAGGATCCATAGCCATGGACTTTCGGAACAAAGCTGTTGGCCACGAGCGCAGGTTCATGTCCTACGTGCCGGAAAATTTTCGCATGCGACACGACCTTGAAGGCTTCGCGCACCTCACACAAGTGATGCAAGCAGATGCGATGTCATGGGCCTACAAAGGCTGGCGTCGACAGTGGGGTACTACAAAGAAGCGAAAGTGTGGTGGAGTGCTGGTATGGCAGTTGAATGATTGCTGGCCAACCATCTCCTGGGCAGTTGTTGACTACAATCTTGTACTCAAGCCAGCATTCTATGCGATCAAACGAGCTATGAAGTCAGTGACGATTGGTGTGCAGCGCAAGTTTAGGCCATGGACAATGCGACCTGCCGATGAGTTGTGGCAGCGCGATACTGGTCATATTGACATGCAAAATCTCTGGCGCAATGGAGAGTTTGATTTGTGGGTCACTAATGGCACGAGAGAGGAGCTGAAAGGGGAGATTGTTGTCAGGTGCTTCTCCATCCGTACGGGTGAAACGATCCGAACCTTGTCGAAGCAAGACGTCCTCATCATCCCGAATGGTACTGTGGAGATTTTCAAAGACTATGTCTTTGTTGCTGAGGAAGTACAAGGAGCAAATGAGCCGTTCAAATTAGCTGATGCTGATCCGTATGTCGTCCAGGCGGTGCTCTACATCGACGGAGTATGCATAGCCAGCGATACCGCTTGGCCAGATCCGATCAAGTATCTAAACTTTGACGATCGGCAATTGGACGTACGGTGCCATGAAGACGGTTCAAACATAGTGCTCACTGCGGCCAAGCCGATTAAAGGCTTTGTGTTTGGTGAGAGGAAGGGAACGAAGTTGAGTGATAACGGTTTCGACATAATGCCACACGATTCAAAAGAAGTCGTGGTGAGAGGGTGTGTGGCGCAGGATTTGAAATGGTTATATATTGGAATGTAGTCCTACTTGTTGAAAGTTGACAGCGTAGAAACTACCCATGCCAATGCTCCAGATGCTCTTCCTCAGAATCACTCATGTCATCATCGCCAACAGTTCTGTCACATATCTTCCAAAACGCAGTCGGTCCGGCGGGGCCATGAGGGTCGAGGTCTTTGTCGAACCACGTTCCAATGACTCCTCTTTGTGATCGTATGCCACCGACCTGAATGCCTTCGCTTCGCCATCGCTCCTCTCCGCTGTCACAAGTCAGTAATACTCAGCCTCTATGACCATTGTCGAATAAAGTTTGCTTACCCGTAGAACACTGATATAGTCTCCCATCGCACTTCACCCTCGGGTGTCAATCGTACAGATCCTCTGATCTTGGAGTTTGCATTTGGATCCCATGCTGCATCGACAGATCTTGACTTGCCGCCAAAATAGACGACTGGTAGGTCTGGGTTATCAAAACGACCGGCAGATTTGACTTCTGTCACTTGCAAGTCCATCATGATGTGCCGGATTGCTTCGTCAGTGTCTAGGGGATCTCGAGGTTCATCGGATGGGTGTCGAAGTGCGTCTTCGCTGAAGTTGAAGGCAAAGAGATCATTGTAGTCCAAGAAGCACACAATCTGTTGCTTGGTCAGCGACCTTCCCATCAAGTCTGGGCGCTGTCATTGACATACTCGTGACCAGATTCCTGATACATTATACGGATCCTTTAGCATCAGCGGAACATCTGGCTCGTATAACAGCTTCGTTGAGTACTCTGGCATAAATTTTGCGCGTTCCGGTACCACGCCTTCGAGTACGTCCTTCCAGGGCGGGGAAAATCTCGGTAGGTACCTTCTACAACACAGACCGGCATTGTAGCTCAGAATGATCATCAGACTCTCAATCATCTCCCAGTCGACCCTCATACTCCCATCATCACGATATGGGCCCCATTTGGTATTATCAGTGTAGTTTCTCAGATCATATACTTTCGACCTTGCGAAAGGATGTGTTGACAGAACGCGGTTCCCAGTGTTCGATGCCGGAATGCCATAAAGGCAGTGCAATTTGGCACTCAGTTGCCGCCCTTCCTCGTCGTTGGCGGGCTTCTGCAATTCATTCCCTGCTCGCGAATACAGCGATGATCGACACAGGAAGGCATTGCGATTTTGCGAAATGTGTAGGAACAGTTTTGCGATCTTGTCTTGGTTGGCTGAGTTGCCGAACTGGTCCTTTGATGCGGTGGCAATCAACTGGTTCACAGTCTCGCCAACGAATGTGAACTCATCACGCTGGCGAGTAATCAGCCTCACGGTTCCTTAAATATACATTGATCCTACCTTCAGATCGTTATTAGCGGACTCCAAGGTCTTTTGACATCGGATGAGCTTCTGAAGTTCTGGCACCCAGTCAGGTTCCGGATCTGTCGGCCTGCGTCGCGGATCGTCCTATGCACATATTAGCCTTGGTTATTGCCTGCTGCGAACCCACAAGAGCCATACAAAGTTGCGTAAGTAATGCCACTTGTACAGCCTTGTGTTCTCTTTAATGAATTTGTTAAATCCTGATGATGTTTGTGCTACACATGCAAGGTCCTCGGCATTGATCTCTTCCAAGATGCGAATGAGGACGTCGTAGCAGAGATCGAGGAGTTCAGTCATCGTATTAACTCATAGAGTTGTAGTTAGCGACAATAATCAACAGAAAAAATAGCTCGACATGTGGTGTTGCGAGTATGCAGGTGTAATGTCGATGTCGTGATGCACATGAGCGGGGCTTACTTAGTGCGGAGATAAGGGACTCGCCGGCTGATTAATGCCGTTGGTGACTCTTTCGTCCCCTTCCGGCTCGCCACATCGCCCGCACGACACATGGTCGATGTATGCGCGCGCACATTTGCATTGCTTAAAGAAAGTACTGAATCCAATCTTGTCATGAGAAAGCCGTAATTGGTTCTGTAGACAATCTTGAAGGTCTCATTGCAGACATGCACCAGGCATTCATCTTTCAATGACAGGAGCAAAATTTAAGTGCATATTGCTGGTATAACAAATGCGTCTGCTAGCTACGGAATGGTCTCATGTACCTTTTCTTCACAACGCCTCTTTTCCCGTTTTCCAGTATCTTTCGGGTGTTGCCATACGTACAGTCAGCTTGACCGCGATACCCCGCTTCGTTACCAAGGTACATGTTCAGCGGCTTGCATCGATGCCAGAAACAAAGGTCAGCTCGGTGAACCTTTAGATCTCCACCAGCAGTACTTGATACAGTCCTGTATTCCCTCGTGGTCTGAGCTTCTGGGCCCTCCTATGAGGGTGAGCCTGTTGTGCAGTTGGCGACTTCCGGTCATGAGGAAGGTACGTCGCTGTACGCCACGATAATCATATAGATGAACGATCGCCAACATACACGAGGATGCTACTGGCTCGCAGCAAATACTTAAGGCCTTCAATTGTCCAGGAAGATGCCACTGTCAATCTAGCAAACAGTGTCATGTAGCTATTCTTCTTCGATCAGCTGCACAACATCTTTTGCGCGCACCTTATTTTTCGTAATAGCATTTCCCCGCTATGAACAGCATTCACTGTTTGGTAGGCTCGATTGAGACAATGATTTTATAGCCCCAAGGCACGTCCACTAACTCGGGGTTCTACGGCCGGGTTCACCGACCTGAAATCGAAATCTCATAGTTAATGTTACAATGTATCGACTTACAACCGGAACAAGTCTCATTAACTACCCCAGTTGGTCATCTGCTGCGCTTCACTGCTCGCCCGGAGGCGAGTTCTCTTCGCCTTCGCTAAAGAGTATGAATTTGCGGCTCTACAAAGCGTTGCTTCCAGGTTGCTTCCAGAAGAGCATCAGCTGACAATAAGACCAGGATTGTCACTTCGTGAATTATATTGCTGTAATCCAGACGGACCGGGTTTACATGAATCTTACAACGTGCAGTGATGAGGCTCAACTTCGGTCGCACTTTCGCCAGGGTGCCTCGTCTAGTTGCATTTTGCCGACGTCTTCTCGACCAATGTTTATGCTGCCGCAGCAGGAATTATACAACATGTGGTAAGTGGCTAAAATCCCTTGTGTTTCGCGAAAGGAATTTAATATAAAAACAAGATCTACATATACCTCATCGACCCCGAACTTTGGAGACGCACTTTCTTTTGTGGAGCAGCCAACGACAAAGTAGACTAAGTCATAAACCATGACGGTGCTATAGGGCAAGGAACATGGCTGCTTGGGTGGTACAAAAGGCGATGCAAATCCGCTCGTCAATGAAATTGTCAGCTTCCATCGTATTGATAGACGGCATCACTGCTGAACATGAAGGCCTCAATTGCTCTTTTTGCGACGCTCCTGTCGGCGGCATATGCCAGCCCTGCCGCACAACGTGAGTCCTCGAGGCGAACTCAGTCTCCACAACTCTAGTTCTAACAAAGTTTGTAGCCGCATTCGCAGGAACGCCTACCGTTCGCCAAGAGGGATCAGCTGTCCAGGCTCAAGTCAGTCTCTGCACTCAGTATGCCTACCACGCAGAAGCCGGTTACGAAATCTTAAACAACCTTTGGGGCAAAGACACTGCCACCTCGGGCTCGCAGTGCACCTACTTCGATGGCACTACCGGATCCGGTATCAAGTGGAGCACTGACTGGACCTGGGCTGGCGGTCAGGACAACGTCAAGAGTTATGCGTATGCTGGACGCATCTTGACCAAGGGCCAAATTGTCAGTAAAGTGAAGAGCATGCCCACGACGATCCAGTGGAAGTATGATGTGAACACCATGCGCTGCAATGTCGCATACGATGTCTTCACTGCGGCGGACCCCAACCATGTCAACAGCAGCGGCGACTACGAGTTGATGATTTGGTGAGTACCATAGCTACCTTCTGCCCTAAAATTTCGGTCCCAATGACTACTCCAAGGCTCGGTCGTTACGGCGGCGTATGGCCCATTAGTCAGTCCGGTGCCAAGATCGCATCCGTCACCATCGCCGGGTACAAATTCGATTTGTACTTTGGTTACAACGGATCGATGAAGGTGTACAGCTTCCTCACCCCGACACCAGAGAGCCCATACACTACCTTCAACGCCGATGTCAAGTTGTTCTTCGACTACTTGACCCAGAATCAGGGATACCCCGCAAGCACACAGAACTTGATTGGTAAGTAAGACAGCAAGGTCGTAGAGGGATTGTGGCTAATGTCATGTTTGTAGTCTACCAGATCGGCACTGAAGCATTCACTGGAGGACCAGCCAAGTTCACCGTGGATCAATTCAGTGCGAACGTCAACATGTAAGCGGTGTCGTGAAATCGGAATGGGAAAGCTTCTTGGCAACCAGTATGGTGGATGTACATAGGAACAACAATAGCGTCGTCTCACGATTTCGTGACCAGTCCATCCTTAGGTGCATTACCTGTGACCAAGTAATCACTAATGACCTTCTGCGTCTCTCCGCCCAGCAAGAAGCTCGTGTGTCCCGCGCCGTCTCGCGTCAAAAGCACCCGGTTATCCAGCTCATCCATCATACCTAATGCCCAAGTTAATCCACAGCTGGGATCCGCGACACTGTTTGCAAGCAATATTGTGGCCTTCGTCTTCACATCCAGCTTCTTGGGCGGGTTCTTGAGAGGTATCGGCCAGCCCAAACAAGCGTGTTGTAGAATCCAGCTTTGTGATGCACCGCGTGTCAAGGGGCTGAATTCAGTTGCCTGAGTCTCTTTTGCGCGGATAGCCGCCAACGTATTATCGTTGTGCGTCCAATCCAAACATCCAATACCGAGGAAAGCGAGATTTTGTGGAGAGTCGACGACCGTGGAGAGAGCTGTTGCATCGCCGCGACTAGCGTTATATAGCGCGTCTGAGAGAACGCCCCAAGTGCTCCCGAAGTTTGGATTCCTACCAGCAAAGGTGAGGTATTGCTGTGCGTTGAAAGTCATCTCTTCAGCATTTACATCCTTGTAGCAGTTCGTGCCGTTGCATTTTGATGCAGGAATGGGAGTCGCTGTGGCCTTTTCTAAAAGTGACTTCCAGAGCGCTTGTACATCTTGGCCCTTCAGCTTAGAGGATTCGTCCTTTGCAGCCCAGTCGAAGAACTTCTTGAGAACGAGCTCGTAAGTTGAGCTTTCGATTAGCGAATTCGCCGCTTCAGACTGCGAGTGTTGTAGGATGCCATCTAATGCGAGCGTGCGGACATTGTTCGGGTACAAATCTGCGTATGTGTACCCTAGCTGCGAGCCGTAGGAGAGACCGAGGAAGTTGATGGGCTCGTTGCCCAGAGCGACTCGTATAGCTTCATGATCCTTTGCGGCGCTTGACGAATGTTAATTGTAGTTCGAACTGAGGGAGGCGCAAGTTACCTGATGGTGTCAAGATGCTCAAACAATGGCCCGGTGAGCTTGCGACACGACTCGCCGAGTCTTCTGTTCTTGTCTACCAACTTTTCATACTCCTCTTCGGTTTTGGGGAACAGTGAAACGCGCTCCGCATATATGGTATTGTCGCACTGAACTTGATGGCTCATTCCCACACCTCTAGGGTCCAGTCCGATGATGTCAAAGCTGGCTCGTATTGTTTCGTCGAAGCCGGGCGCCCCAGGACCAAAGAAAGGTACAATCTCTGCTGCGCTTCCACCAGGTCCTCCAGGGTTAACGAACAGACTACCAATTTTCTTTGTCGAGTTGGATGCGATCGCGGGAAGTTTGACCATCCCAAGAGTGAAATGCTCTCCACCAGGCTGGTTCCAGTCAATAGGCACAGAGAAGTTACCGCATTTCAGACTAGCACCGATCTCCTTGGGGCAGGTACTCCATTCGATGGTGGACTGAGTCTTGCTTGTGGAAAGAGCAGTCGAATCGCGTGACGTGATTGTGGGCAGAGCGGAAGTCGTCGTCAGCAATAATATTGTACAAAGCGGGGTTGTCAAGCGACTTGACTGTGTGAACCGGGTCATCTTGATTAGCAGCGAGCAAGAATACGCGACAAATGAATGAGACGTGAACGGTGAAACTGTGAGATCCTCGAACGTGCTTTATACCAAGTACTGCAAGCATCAGGGACACATTCCGCGCGACATGAAAGCAAGCAAGCCCATGGCAAGACGGTCAGAGCTGGACTATTCTTGGAGGTCAGTGCCTCCGCACAACTGTTGCGCCAACGACAAGACCACCAACACGACGTGTTCTGCATATATCGGTCGCACCCCCTTTGTTTTGGTCCGTGAAGTGAAATGATGGTTCATGGGTTCCGGGGCTTTTGCGGGGAACAGACGCCGAAACGACAACGTCGTCTAACTTTCTAGAGTTTCTGATTCGCGCTTATTCCTCATAGAGTTCGGGTGAGCTGCCGTGAGCCTGGGAAGCTGACAATATATCCTGGAGCAATAACGTGCAGGCCCGAATGCCGGGAATGACCTTTCTCTAACTTAGAGCCGCAACGGGAATAGCGCTGATTGCTTAGTGAAGCTTGTCTCATTTTATCTCATCTACCACAAGGGGTCATTCCGTCCCCAGTACAATAGACTGCCACCAACAACGAGACTGTTGAATATTCCAATATAATGGCCCACGATCTTATCTTTGACGCCATATGCCTGCACGATGACGGTGTCTGCGACTGTCGCTACCAGACCTGCCAGCACGGCGACACCAAGACTCCTTCGGTCTCGCAGTACTAACCCAAACGTCAACAAGAGGACCCCATTTTGCACATTGCGCGCTGCGATTGCTGCGACCAATGCTTTCTTCGTCTGTTGTTCGGCCTCGGACGATGGAACGTTCGTGTTGGATTTCGTTGACGTCGACGCGCTGCTCGAAGCAGGCGCGTCAAAGATGGGAAGACCGTAGCCATTAGCGAAGAAGGCGGGATTGCGCAAGCCGATGATGCCAAACGGAAGCAGTTCGAGAGTTCCGATGATGAGCGCGAGGCATTCCGCTGGCGGAGGGAGATGATAGAAAAGGTTGGACATGATTTTCAGAGCGCGACGTTTGATTTGATCAGCAGCGACTACGAAGAAGAACAGACACGAGACAGCTTTGCTCTTCTATATCCATACCGATGTCAAAATAGTAGAGCGTCATGTTGAACCTTCACGCACCACGATGCACGAATCGGACTTCCTCGGGCTTTGATTGGCGGCGTCACGCCAATCTGCGGACTTCGGAAGTGGGGAGAAGCCATCACACAACAACTCCACTCCATCGTTCGCATCATCAACATCACGTAGGTGAGACTCGATGTCGCTTTACGCGGTTTCGAAGGCGCTTGATTTCTGCGTTAAGACAATAGGATTTTTGGTATAATGCTAATTTCAGTCTCGTGTATATTGGGGCGTAGTCACGACAAGATGTTCCTGGAGATGACTTTTACGCTGCAGGACTCAATTGTATGTCGCAGTCGAGCGCATAGATGATTGTAGAAACGTCGCCATCCCGGGTCTTCGCTTTCAAGCACGATGGACCCCAACAATTTGCCCAGTCGACCTTTACTAACTTCTAAGGCTGCTCTCGATGACATGTGAGCTACAAGTACACTCCACATCAAACGATCTCACTGACATTCTTAGAACTCGTCTAAACGCAGTTCAATCTCCACTCCTCCGCCTCCCAGCAGAAATCCGCCTTGAAATCTGGACTCTACTCCACGCAAAAGTTTCCCACCCCGAACCCCACGAGCTCCTCGACGCGCGAGATACCTACGGTCTCGAAGGCTCGCGATGCGATGACCATCGAGACTGCCTTAAAAAGGTGCCCAGAAACACCGTCATCAACGTCGGCGGCTACGCATGGCCCTCGCGAGTAAAGACACGGCTTTGCAAGTCGCACAAACTCGCCTACAACGTCTGCACCCCGAAGCCAGGACGCACGTGTAGCTGGGGCACCTACTACCATCCACGCCGCCTTGGACACCCCATCGTATGTAAACAGTACTGGGCACAAACGACGGCTTTGTTTTACTAGAGCAGTGCCTGGGTGTTCCACACGCAGTAGGATCTATGCCTGCTCATCAAGTCCAAACAAGCCTGCATCTCACGCATCCGTCGCATCGTCGTATTCTGCCCCAAAGCCGAGACGCTGCTGCGCCTCTGCCATGTGTGGCAGAACGCACTGACATGGCCGATGCTCCGCCACTTTGAGAGTCTGCGGGGCGTGGAAGTGAGTCTCTCGCTGTATTCGGGTGGACGTGGATGGCGGAGGAAACTGGATCTCATGAACGATAGGGAGTGGAAGAAGATGGGTTTGCCGCTTATGAGTCGTGCGTTTCAGCAGCATCGGTTGGATCAAAGATTGACCAGGGTGTGTACGAGTCGGACTTGCGAGCGGACGGAGGCGGAGAGTTGGGATGGGACGATGAGGAGCTTGATGTTGGAGCATGTGCCACTTGGGCAGAGTGGGCTTGTGAGGGAGAGGAAGAAAATGGAGAAAGAGACGAAAAGGGCAAGGAAGATGGAGAAGTGTAGTGCAGAAGGCTAGATGATATCTCGTCACAAACGCGCCGTCTTCTGGATGATCAGTTCCTACTGAATTGCTTATATCCCGCGAACTCGAAACGACGATTTGGTATCCGAGTATGCTCAGCTGCCATCGGAATCACCATACATAAGCTTTCCCTTTGTTCCATTTATCTATGCAACATATAGTCGAGTATCCATGCCAAATCTATCCGGCGCCGCTAGTGACTAGCTCAGACAAGCCCTACATTGGGTACTTAGCCATCGCTATCTGCCTGGACCAAGATCTTACCGCCTAGAACCAAACTTTCCTCGACTTCATTCCTTACACTCAGATAGTACGCCCTCTCTTAACCATCCGCATTCTTCTCTACACCAAGCTCGCTTCATCCCCACTACCTCTCCCCACCACCTCACAATGAACATCTGGGACCCATTAAACAGAACGACATACCGAGAGTACGATGGCCCCGTAGTCCCTGATCCTCCTCCAGCACCACCCCACTATCCCTTCTCCACGTCCCTCCACAGCATCTTCGAACGAATTGAATGGTCTGCTCGAGACCCTCCCTCCAACATCGAAGTCTTCTCGCTCGATGCCGAAAACAATCTACAATGGGTCCCACTCTCATCCGACCCCGTTTTGGACAAACCAGCAACAAGCCGTCCCCTGTCGCAGTTAAAGGTGGTTATCGAGCCACTGCACACGTGGGAGCACTGAGCGCAGAGCGGGACGAAGCAACTGCGCCCAGTGCCGCTGTCGATTGAAAATCCCGACGGTCGGCATATTTCAGTCAAGCAATATGTTCGAGCGGTCCATGAATATGCTGTTCCACGTCGCAAACTCCTCTGCCGATGTTGCGACATTGGGGGCGCGGAAGACATAGCTGAAGAGCGGTTTTATTATGAGTGTACGATGGGTGGAAGTAGGGTGGATAGGAGTTTGCGTCCGGGGTTTATGGTGTATTTAATGGAGGATACGGATGAAACTAGTTGGAGGCGCATTGGGAGGGGGTGGAGGTGAGGTATCGGAGGGATGTTGCGTCAGGAACTGAGGCTTTGGATACCGGTGAATGTAGATAAATGAACGCTGTGTTATCTATTGCGAAGTGGAGGCTGCGCTTCAGATGAAGAGTGGACTTTGGTATCAGCACGAAGGCGTTATACAGCTCTTTTCATCATGTCATTACCTACAAGTAGAGATATCTCAATTGCCTAAGTTGCCTCCCTAAGCGTCTGTCAACAGTTTCCTTGTCGCGCTCTCCATCCACAACTTGGTATACCACCTATGCGCGAGCTGGAAATTCCACGGCAGCGGTTGGCTATCCTTGCCCTCGGGCGTCGTGTTGACAAAGTTGGACTTGAGATGGAACGTCGCCATCTGCGCCTTATCATCCGTAGAGACTTCCATGGAGAACAAGCCATCACTCGGACGATGATCTTTGTTTAGCGGGGAGTCGCCGCATCGTACAATGACCTGGACATCAAATCAGACACGCCATCTCAGACCAATGAATATTAGCAATCTCACCTTCGAATCATCATGTTCCACGACCTCAAAATGATCCGTAATCTTCGTCCCAACCTTATACTCACTCTTCTCAAGCTCCTTCACATCCCACAGACTATCCTCCCTGCCCTCCAACGCGCGATACTTCCTCTCAAGATACCTGCGCTGCACCCTATACGCCACGCCCCCCCAGACCCCCCGGCAAAAATCCGTCGCGAGCTGCGCCCGATCGACGCCTTCCTGCGTCAAATACTTGTTGGGTAGTTTCGCATACGGTATGGATTTCACGGCGTGGTCGATGCACACGGGCGGGTTGGAGGCGGGGTTGTGCGCGCGGAAGACTGCGGTGCTATGGTCGGGGGAATTGGTGTCGTAGGGCACGAATTTTGTGCTGCGCGTGTAGAAGGACATGAACGTGTAGCCTAGGACGGCGTTGGCGCCCAGCCCGCCTGCGATGCCGACGACGACGCCGAGGATGCGCTTGGGGCCGGAGATGCGCTTGAAGGTGGGTGGAGGGCTGATTGTGTTCATTTTGGGCGGTGGAGGGGTTTGCAGGTACAGAGAGGGCGAATGGGTGGGGATTGGAGCTATATGAAGCTCAGGCGAGGCGTCGATGCCGGGCGTGATGTGGTTGTTGACGGTGGCTCGAGACGAGCTGTTGGTGTTGAGAATTGTGAGGTTGGACCCTGACCGAGGTCGCGGCACGATGGACACGGGAAGCCGGATTTGACTGCGGGCATAACACTGAACCCGTTCTTATAGCCGTGCAAATTGTCACGGTCTCATTAATCAATGGATGAAAGAGGATTTGTTGTAGAACCCTTGATCAGGGGTTCTTAGCCACAATCATGGTGTATAGAACTGTGTCGATAATGGAATCAAGTGGGATTTCGGTCATGCGATCAAGATACACAAGAGCAGCAGATTGACGTGAGAAGATACGTTAGGCACATTGTCTCTTTTGCATCCTCTTGGATCCATTTAGATCCTTATCTAACTCCTGAACAACATCAATCCCGCCTCCTCAGCATCTACACCCTCTTCAGCCTCGCTCTCCACATCATGCTCAGCAAGCCCCACCCTTCTTCCAAACAAACTTCCAAACAGCTCATCCCTCTGCCTCTCCTCCCACACCCCCCTTTCCTCAGGCGCCATGAAATTCTGCAACTTTTCTTGAACAGTATATCGCAATCTCCTCCCCTTGCTCGCTTTCGTGTCGACGATCTTCTTCGTCTTGGCTTCTCTGGCAACTTGCCAAGGCGCCTGAACAACAAACTCTGCAGCTCCGCCATTCGCATTGTCGGCGCTGCGTTGCTCGAGGAGTTCCTTGAGCATGAGGCCGTAGAAGTCGGCGTCGTCGTAGATCGCGGGATCGGGCTGAGAGCCTTTGTTTGATGCGTTGGACTGGATCGGGGCGCATGATCGCGGGGTCTGCGTGCGGGTGATCAAGTGTGAAGATTGTAGTTGGCTGTCAAGGACCTCTGTGAGAGTCTGCGTCGCGGAAGCATTGAGACGGTTCTTGTTGTTTGTGACAGTGGTTGCGCGTGTCTTGGTGGACCAGCGCTCCAACACAGCTTTGCGATTGGGAAGTGCAGACTTTTCAGAGCTGGAAACTGAGCTCCAGATCTCGGCAGATGGCGTCTCGGAGTCGAATACAGTCCGCTTTCGCTTGTGGCCTGTTCGTGCCTCCTCGAGAGACATGCGCAGGTCGGTCAGGTTGTTGAGCAGTGTAAGCGCTGCGGCTTCTGCGGCCTCAATGGATGATGCTGGTGCAGCCGCATCTTTGTGAGACTCTGCTGCCATTGAATTTGTTGAGATGAGGGCCTTTTGTAGTCGGATACGAGTGTTGAGGAGAGTGTCGAAAGTCTTTCGTTGAGTTTTGACCGCCTGGCCCTTCGCGACGTCCGATTGTGCTCCAGCGGCCAGATTAGATGTAAAGGACTTGGTGTCCTGCATCATGCTGCGCACTTCTGACAGCTCAGACTTGCCCATAGCTGACGCGTTAGGCTTCACTTCGTCGCCAGATTCTTCGTCGGAAGCTTCTGTACCATCTTCATCCTGCTCTGCCTCGTCTTCGCTATCCATCTCCTCGTCCTCATCCATTTCTTTGTCGAAATCTTCCTCGTCGCTCTCGCCTTCCCCATCAAGCTCCACGCCATTCACACCTTTCACAATACCATCCTCATCATCGTCCTCACTGTCCTCCTCATCAAAGCCTTTCGCGAATGGGTCGTCGCTGTCGCTATCCTCCAGTTCATTGCGACTGACAGCCTTTCCTTCGTATGAGGGGCCTTCAGGCAAGTCCACATTCTGCCTCAACTTGCTCTTCCCGACGGCAGCATAATGTTCGCGTCCCGCATTTGGGTCTTCGACGTCTGAGAAGTCATCGTCCGAGTGCTCATCGGAGCTTGAGCTTGGGGCGGGATCGAGGAGAGACTCTGGATCGAAGTCTGCTTGACAAGTTAGATATCAAGTAGCACGAGAAATGCGACAGACATACCTGTAATCTTTGACTTCTTCATCGTGGGCGCTTTGGTTTGAGTACGAGTTTGCGACAACAGCAGAGTTGAAGACCGAACTTTTGCGCCCCACAAAAAAGTTCAAGTTGCGTCGGCGCTTCGTTTCGCCGACATGCGCGTCAGTCACCTCCGCCGCCAACTCCGCAACCGTCTCTCCAGCCATGCAACCATGTTGAAGCCACGGCTGTTCTTTACGCTGCGGAGTCTCCAGCATGAGAATCCACTGGTACGCATATCGAATGCGAGCTGAAGTTCCAATGGCTGATTGCTGCATCTGCAGGGTCTCCCGCGCTCCGGCGCGCCTCCGTCACTACCGCGCATGCAACGAGGCCTACCGCAGAGGAGAAGCATAAAAGACGTGAAGAAAGTGATTGCTGTTTCGTCAGCCAAAGGTGGTGTGGGCAAGAGTACAATTGCTGGTAGACCACCCACAGCACGTGCTTCTATTTATACTGAGGCGCATAATAGTCAACCTCGCCCTCAGCTTCGCGCGAAGAGGCTACAAAGCCGGCATCCTCGACACCGACATCTTCGGTCCTTCGATCCCCACTCTCCTGAATCTCTCCGGCGAACCGAGACTATCTGCCAGTTAGTCGGTCACACAGCCCGCCCTCTCGACTCGTCCTGACAGCTTGGGCAGATAACCAGCTCCTACCTCTCTCCAACTATGGCCTCAAATCAATGTCCATGGGCTATCTTATACCCGAGTCGTCGCCGGTGGCGTGGCGCGGAATGATGGTCATGAAAGCGCTACAACAGCTGCTGCATGAAGTAGACTGGGGGGGTCTAGATGTATTAGTGCTAGACATGCCGCCGGGCACAGGCGATGTCCAGCTCACCATCACGCAACAGCTGATACTGGATGGCGCGATCATTGTTTCAACGCCACAAGACCTGTCGCTTAAAGACGCCGTGAAGGGCGTGGAACTATTCCGCAAGGTAGATGTAAATCTGCTAGGTCTAGTCTGCAACATGGCGGGCTTCAAATGCCCAGGTTGTGGCGATGTACACGAGGTTTTTGGAAACATGGACAAGATAAGGGGTATGTGTAGCAAGTACGACTTGAAGATGCTGGGTGAGATTCCGCTGCATGGCAGGATATCTGATGACGCGGACAAAGGAAAGCCGACAGTAGTAGCTCAACCAGATGGCGAGCACGCGCAGATCTTCGCGAAGATAGCTGAAGACGTTGAAGGGATGGTTGGCTTGGAGAGAAGATAGCACCTTCCACGTGAATCGGGATGATTTAGCGAACTACCGTGTGGAGCCAAAACTTCATGAAATGCGTATTTCAGTAGTGCTGCTGCAACTCATGCCACTTACGTGCCAGGTATTCGCGTTCGATATCATAAAAGCTGTACGTGGCACCGGCTCTAGTTGGCGGGTACTGGTCGTGCGGTGTATAGCCGCGTTCTGATGTTCGAGGAACGAATGCCGAGCCGTGATGGCGCCCTTGGGCCTTTGCAGGTCCAGGCTCTTTAGAGTGGTGTTCTCGTGGTCGTCTTTTTCTCGTCCAACCTTCTCTGTCTCCACCCTTATGTCCATCTCTGTCTCTACCCTGGTGTCCATCTCTGTCTCTGTCCTTGTGTCCATCTCTGTCTCTGCTCTTATGTCTATTTCTGTCTCTGTCCTTGTGTCCATCTCTGTCTCTGCTCTTATGTCTATTTTTGTCTCTGTCCTTGTGTCCATCTCTATCTATATCCCTGTGTCTGTCTCTTTCATGTAATTCCCAAATTGAGAATGATCTGCTACTGGTGCGGCGTAGCGAGGGCTGACGTCGAACATAGTCGTGGGAACGATCCTGCGGTCTGTTGATTCGCAGCAGTCAGCATCGAAGAACTAATAAGCACAATCGCTTTTCCGCTGGGTTGGGACTAACCTTTCATGAGCGATTACAATTTCTCCTTTCCTGACGGTGATGCGAGAATACCTCGCGACTTCCAAGGTGGTACCCAGTGATATTATCCCCAGTGTTCGTCTCTTCACACGAACGTATCGTCCTCCATTCATCGAAACATCTTGCAACCAGATTACGAGTCGAGAACGTTCTTCGGCTCCTTTAGTGCTGCAATTGAGGATCGCAAGCACCCCCCCATTTCCTTGAGGTATAACAGGTAGGGCGAGATGGAGCCCTTTATTGTTGATCATAGTAGGCGTGCGGACACCTTCCAGATAGCCCGGTATCAGAGGAGCACTGGCCTCGACGACGTTGCGTGAACCTTTGAAAGAGGCTGGAGAGGGGGCCAACAAGCTGAAATTCCGCTGCATAGTTGTGAGCTTTGGTGGAATTTGCTCTTTGTTTATTTTCCATGCAAAAATGCTTTGGTCATCGGATGTCTCCAATATTTTCTGTTGCAGCCGTTTAAAGGCTCCAGCTTCTCGTTCTCCGTACAGGAGAGACATCTGAATATCGAAGATCCCGAGCAAACAGTACGCTATGTCTTCAGGCTTCGTTGTATCCCGGTCTGCTGCCCATGAGAATCGCATCGCGACGCTGGCGTGTTCGAGACCTTTTCCGAGCAGGTACCCTGAAGGTATACCGGTGATTTGCGATATGGGATAGACAAGTTGAGTCTTGGATCCAATCTTAGTCCAATCGGCCGCGAGGAAAATGATTTTGCACGGAGCCAATAGCTCTTGTAATGTCCAGCCTCGTGTGAACCACCTGCTGACGGAAAATGAAGACCCGGCCTCGAAAGGGTCCACGTTCGACGAAACGTCTGCTAGATAAGCGAAACAAATTTCGGCATTCTTGTACCAGTGGTACATAGAGTTGATTGCCTCGCTGAGCTCGACGTTGTTCGTCTTGTCGATACAGCAAGTATCTATCCAAATATAGTCGTAGCCTCTCCTTGAAGCAAGTCGGCAGCCGTGATAAAATTTTGCCCAACCTACTTCCTTACCGGGTCGAATACCTGATGTTACATCCTGATACGTGATCTCGTAGTCGCTCCAAGTGTGTGACAAAATGGCATACGGTGGCGCTCTGGTCGATTCATACTGCTCTAGGGCTTGCGTTCTGGTGTTGATCAGGCGCATCGCTGGGCGGCGCGTTGCAGTGAATGTGTTTTTCCAACACTTCTTTACACCTCTTATCCCGTCGGTTCAAGTGAGAAGGAGATTTGAAGGCAGTGAAGGCTGAACAAGTTGCCTGATAACTGAAGCCCACCGGTGAAGACGGTCATGCAGAGCTTGGTCAGCCCATCCTCGGTTCACCAACGCCACCACCCGGAAGTTCCCAGGGCTGTGAGATATGCAGTTACTTCGCATGTCATTGAAGACGAATAGACGACTGTCTATATCTCAAATCTCGTCTGAAACGGAGAAAGACCACCTGTAAAATCGGAAAGCATGCGTGTTTGCCTCACGGTCGGCGCCATACTTAAGACGGACATTGATGTTCAACGGAAGACGATGGCATTGATTCTGTGTTTCGGAAACGCTGGTTGCGAAGACCGTGAAGCGGTGGTGGGGTAACATCACGTGCACAAATGGCCACCCTGTACGCGCCTGCCCAGGTGGTGCTACTACGACCTTCTTCTATCACAACGGGCGACTTAAGCCCCGCGAAGCATCTCGTCCCAACTACCGGTGAACCTTTCTGCACATCTCCGCATCTGACAATGGACACCGCTGCGCTTGCGCAGCTTACCCCTCGGCGCCGTCATCAAGAAACCTGGTCGGCAGTTGCAGATGCCCTTGCACCGGTTAATCCTGTGCCAGCCACAACCCAGTGACCGGCTATCGATCAACAACTCAACAACAGCCGGGCAAATAACATGGCCGATGTACGAGACGTAGATTTTCCTGCAAGGATTGACGCAAGCATATATTGCTGATGTTTGTACCCTTTCACTTTACTAAAACTTGACCTAATACCATTGTTCGTTGGATTCGTTTGTACGCACACGTGTTCTTGCAGCTTGACTTCTATATCGTCATGGCGGAGAAAGAACCACAAGGCGTCCAGCATGGCGTCGCCCCCCTACAACCCCAGAACAATCATTATGGAGAAGACTCAGATGTCGTCCTTCTAGACACTGGAGCAGCACACTTGGAGAATGGTCAGATTGGCGATCTAAAGCTTGCAAAAGACGGCCATACTGTGCTTATTCCGCAGCCAACATCGGATCCGAACGACCCGCTGAATTGGTCGTGGCGGCGAAAGCATCTCATGTTGGCAATTGTGTCTATCACGGCTTTTCTTGGCGATTATGGGAGCGGAGCTGGTATACCACTCATCGTACTCCAGGGCGAGGAATGGGGACTCTCGCCTGCCAAAGTCAACGAAGCAGGCAATCTCAATGTGTTAATGCTGGGTATCGGCGGTATCTTCTGGATTGTCATGGCGTCGTTTTGGGGTCGCGCGCCGGTCATGTTCTGGTCCACTGTATCTGGCGCCTTGTTTACCCTGGCATGCGCTGTCACTACGAGTTTTGACGTCTTCTACGGTATGCGTGCTATGATGGGCTTCACACTCACTGCATATCAAGTCGTGGGGCTAGCTTGTGTCAAGGATATGTTTTACTTCCACGAGCACGCTCGAAAGATCGGAATCTGGGTCGCAATATTCATTCTATCGCCGTACCTGGGTCCATTCCTCGCCAACTTCATTATTGCGGGTACTGGCGACTGGCGCGCTGTATTCTGGCTCGTCTTTGCAACATGCGTTGCGGACCTGGTTCTCATTTTGCTCATATGTGACGAGACATACTATGAGCGGTCCATCCCTATCGACCAGCAGCCTGAAAGGCCTCAAACCTTGCTGGGGCGGCTATTGAGAGTTGTCGGGATCTGGCAGGTCCAGCATCATACAGGTTATTTCAAGACAGCTGCGCATGCCTGCCAGCGTCTGCTCTCGTCCTTCCTAAAACCTATAATAATCCCGGCTATGTTTTATTAGTATGGGACACTAGCGCTGCGTTCTAGCTCCCTGCTAACACCAAGCAGTTGTATGAGCTTCATGTGGTCCGTCGGCATCAACATTACATCTACGATCCTCCTCGAGACGCCTGTCGCAGCTGGTGGGTATGGATTCGGACCAAAGTCTATTGGCTTTCTCTACTTCACACCACTAGTTGCTGTTGGGCTTGGCGAATCATTTGGCCATTTCTTCAATGATGCAGTTACGAGAAGATACGTCGCCAAACACAATGGTGTCTTCAAGCCAGAGGCTCGCCTTGTTACGTCCTACATTGCTGCGGCCTTTATGATTCCTGGTCTCATTATCGTCGGCCAGACTCTGGAAAAGCATCTCCACTATGCAGGGATTGTAATGGGCTGGGGTATGTACGTGTTCGGAGTAATGCTTGCTACGGTCGCAATAACAGCATATGCACTCGACTCATACGGATCGGCTAGCTCGGAGGTTTCTGGTTTGCTAAATTTCGCAAGAGGTACGTCAACATCGCGCAGGAGCATCCACTGATCTGCTAACCCCCACAAGTCATTGGTGGTTTCTCCGTGGGCTACTTCCAACAGCCGTGGGGCGCAAAAAGCGGTTATGGTCTCTCATTCGGCATTCAAGCTGTTGTCGTTGCGCTAGCTGTGTCCATCATCCTCATGCTTCAGCTTTTTGGAGGGAGACTGAGGGCAAAAGGTGGACCTGTCGTATAAGAAAGTGGTGACACACATCGATGACTTTAAACTAGGTCATGACTGGGTAATGGTACAGCGTTGAATGCAACACAAGGCCTTGGCAATAACGCTTGAAGGCACATGAATTGTCTCGCTGATATTCACCACGTTTCCAGATTAGGAGATGCCGCAACGAGTCTTGTACTGCAGTGCTACCGCTCAAGACAATGTAACACACAATGGCCAAAGAAATTTTCCCGATCTGATGATAGTGCGTACGAGCATTTTGATAGGTTAGTAGATGTCGACAGTACCATACTCGGATTATAAATCAGTGATGCAGTCCCGGACGAAAGTTTGTACGAACAATCTCGACAGGTCTGAAGATTTCCATGTGCCAGATTTGATTACAAACCATTGATGCAGAACATTGTTTGATGGTCATAGGGTGCCGCATCCGTGGGTGCTCAGCCGAGGTGTTGCTCGTTCAAAACCCCGCAAGACGCCCCGCCTAAAACATGCACAAGTGCAACGAATGCTCCATCACTAAGCTTCCAGAGCACCATGATTGGGCGGACAGTAAAGTGCTATCCCATTGTGAGCCTGCGAAAGCTCCAGTGTGAGATCATGTCAAGCCCGCTGAGTCGCACTTGCTTGCGCGAACCGATATGCTATGATGCAGCGCAAGACAGCTTGAAATACTTCGTTACGCCCGCAGTCTGTGATGCATTGCACTGGAGTCCGCTTTTCCCTGGTGTGACAGCAATCTTCATTACAAACTGTTTGATCAAACTTGAGTGACTTGTTCTAGTCAGGCTGACTTTCACTGGCGTACTACTCGCCTCTTCGAGTCATTCATAAGCCCACGCGTCTGATATCACTCTTCAGTTGGAGGAGCTGCATCCTGACTTTTGGTCGTTCGAACAATCGCTTCTGCATCAAATACTTGGGAAAAGTCATACACTAGCCCTATTTCACGACAATTCGAGAGCAGACCTACCTCCAAACTAGAGAGAGTCAGACAGTTGAAGCATAATGGCACCAGATCTGAATTCGATCAACAGCAGCGGCCGGTGGGACTACTCTACGCCCGGATCCGGCGGCTACAATGTCCCAGATATTGTGTATGATGTAAGTTTCGCATTGGGTCATTACTTCTCACACTGACATCAAGTAGGATCCGGCATCACGGAAGATCCGAGTATTGACCATTGGAGCCGGTCTTTCGGGTATTCAAATGGCGTACCACATCCAGAAGAACTGCGAGAATGTGGAGCATATAATCTATGAGAAGAACGCTGATATTGGCGGAACATGGTTGGAGAACAGATACCCAGGTGAGATGTTCTCGCGATGGGTGATGGTCAATTTACTGACATGATATAGGATGTGCTTGCGACATTCCTTCTCACGCGTACACACTCAACTTTGCGCTGAATCCGGATTGGCCTCGATTTTTCTCGTATGCTCCTGACATTCAGAAATACCTGCTCAAAGTCGTGGAAGTGTTCGATCTGCGAAAGTACATGACCTTCAACACTGAGGTTGTGCGCGCAGAATGGCAAGAAGAAGCCGGAAAATGGAAAATTACTTTGAAGCAAAAGTCGTCTTCCGGCGAAGAGAGGGAATTCGTGGAAGAATGCGACCTCTTGCTCTATGCGACAGGAATTTTGAACAACTACAAGTGGCCTAAGATCAAGGGAATCAACAGCTTCAAGGGAAAGATCGTCCACACAGCTACATGGCCTGAAGACTACCAGAAGGAACAATGGGCCAACGACCGCGTCGCAATCATTGGGTCCGGCGCATCTTCCATTCAGACGGTGCCGACGATGCAGCCGCACGCAGAGCATTTGGACATATTCGTTCGCACAGGCGTCTGGTTTGTTCAAATTGCAAACAACTACGGTCAAAACAAAGAATACTCGGAAGAAGAGCGGGAAGAGTTCAGGCGCGATCCGAAGAAGCTATTGGGACATGCAAAAGACATCGAGAACCAAGTCAATGGTCTGTGGGGCGCATTCTATGCCGGGAGTGAGGGTCAAAAGGCGGCGCAGGATCTGTTCCGAGAGCGGATGAAGGAGTTCATTAAGGACGAGAGACTCCTGGCTGGCTTTACACCGAAGTTTGAGGTCGGATGTATGTGCTTACCTTCCCTTTCTTGTTTTGATCACAAAGATAATAATCGATAGGCCGCCGCATCACGCCCGGTGATCCATACATGAGCGCGATCCAAAAGGAGAACGTTGACGTACACTTCACAGCCGTTGACGAGATCGACGAGACAGGCGTCATCGGCAACGACGGCAAACACCGCGAAGTCGACACCATCGTCTGCGCCACCGGTTTCGACGTCACGTACAAGCCGCGTTTTCCCGTCATCGGTAGGAACGGCGTCGATCTCTACGAGAAGTGGAAGAACGAACCAGAATCATATCTCGGCCTTGGATGTCCTGACATGCCAAACTGGATTATGTTTGTTGGACCAACATGGCCCGTGGAGAATGGCTCTGTGACCGGACCACTTTTCGGAGTTGCTGAATATACCATTCAGATCATCAAAAAGATGCAGCGCGACCGTATCAAGTCATGGGTCCCGCGACAAGATATCACGGATCGCTTCAATGAGCATGCGCAGGAATGGATCAAGCATACCGTGTGGAAGTCGGATTGTAGATCGTGGTACAAGAATAATGAGACTGGACGCGTCAACGGTAAGTAGATACTCATCACTGTCTCATGCACGAGACGTTTGCTAACCAGTTTCATAGCTGTCTGGCCTGGCTCTTCAAACCACTACTCGGAAGTGATTGCCACACCACGCTACGAAGACTTCGAGATCACATACTTGAACAAGAACCCCTGGGCGCATCTTGGCATGGGCTTCGCAAAGTGCAATGTGGCATATCCAGAAGCCGATGTGAGTCCATATCTCGCGCTGGAAAATATCGATCCAAAGTGGTTGAAGGCCATTGGATATGAAGGCCCAGCGCTGGAGGTGGAGAAGGCCAGGGGTGAGAAAGAACACCCAAAGGTGACGAGGACAGGTGAGGATGGCGGGAGCGGAGAGCAGCCATTGGTGACTGACGCGTAGAACGGATTTGGACGAGATTAAGTACTCAATGCGTGCACCGTGTACTCAATATTATTAGTGGGGATCAAATGGGAAAATCTAGTCAGGCAGGAATACTGAATTACTTTTCTCGTTCTTTCGTTTCCAAGTTTAGTACCTGTGCTTGTGCCTGGCGCACGGCCCACTTCTTCCACATTCACTCTCCCCATACTAGTATGCCAAGTTTCTACAGTAGTCGTAATATTCTGTCGCGAAACCCTACCTAGGCAACCCTACAATCTGAACCCGACGCTAGCGAACTTCAATGATCAACGATCTCTCAACCACTCACACAGAACTTTGACCACGGCCACTATAGACGAGAGTCGTGCGAACCTTGTTGCGTAAGTGCTCATAGCCACTCAATGTTGACATTTGACTAGTTGCCCCTAGATCTGTACAAGACCATGGCTCCACTGCTTTAGACATATATCAAGCAGATCTTCTCCTGCACAATGTGCAACGCCAGCCTTGAAAGAGCGTACACGCCTTGCGACACTGCAATCGTCGTTCGCGTAACCATATGGAGCAAAACACTTGTCGACTTGTGAACATTTGCATCGAAACGGAAGCCACACTGTGTCGATCCGTCAAGAAACGCAAAGATACATTCCAGCAGTACATAGCCAACGCTGCTACCTATGCCAAGTCAGAATGTCGTATTCTTTGCGAGAAGATGTACGATAGGCTACCACGAGAGCTTAGAGATATGTTTTATAGCCATGTTCTGAAGAACAAGCTGGTTTGGGTTGGGCAACCCATTTAAAGACTTTCAGAGACGTGCGCTTTGCCGCACAGCGAGCACATCGATTCATGACTTTGAACGACCCCAACGTGGAACCAGAGCTGACAAAATTATACATCAATCCCGCCAGCCAGGCTCATTGTCACATCTTTGACGTGGAATTTATCACATATCTGATCTTGCTCGAATTGGATGAGTCCTGGTACAGCGAAGCCACTTTCTATTTCGATGACCCAAACCACATTCCCAACTTCTTCGCTCGCTCTCCATTGCGATCAGATCTCGATGTTAGCAAACTCGTCCGCAAGATAAGGATCATGCTACCTGAGAACGTGATAAGAAACAATGGTTACGAAATCAAACGCTACCGATGCAATCACAGGAACTACTTACGCATCTTAACGACGTCTGATCGCTGCCATAATTACCCACCGCTCCTGGCATTGTTCCTCGTATCACACCTCGAGTCTTCGACGGCAATTACCTTCCACATCGTACTGACAATTGATCTCGACCGTGATACCCAGATTAACTTGAGGCGTATTGAGGTTTGGGACAAGCATGAGCGGAGCGCTCGAGTACTGTTAGACGGTATTACATACATATGGCCTCTTATTGAAGAGCTGGAAGAGAGAGGGCGCAAGATTACCATTTGTTCGGATTCAGCCGCTCAGTCATTCATGACCAAGAACGACACGGCGTGAAATCTCGAGGGTTGTTTGGCACGAGCGATTGAGTGGGGGGTTGAGCTGCTAACAAGGCGGCGCAGACGGTTTCTTCAGCTGGTCAATTGGTATATTTAAGACCTTGTGGCGCTTATTCTGGGAGAGGAGGTGGAATCTTGTCAATGTGTCAATCGCACGAACAAAGGCGCGGAAACGTTTTGGGGAGATATAGCCATCAGTTGTGTAGACTTCGGCGTAATGGTTTTGATTAAGGAATTAGGAGTAAGAAAACGAGCTGTGTCACAGCTCGCCATGATACTACCTTCGCACTGAAATCTCTATCACTTTGAGATTAGTCTTCTGCGCGGGTGTAGTGGTCAGTGAGAGTGACGTATCGGCACGTGGTAGAGTCACAGCCGCTAGCCCGACTTGACCACAGCAAACGACGACACTCCACTCGATTAGAAACTTCGATCTTTCGCTCTAAGCCTTCATTCTGAATCATCGCATTTATCTTGCGCAGGCTGGTGTCCTCAGCATGGCGCTTCCATCACTTCCACGCGAAGAAGTCACCCGCGTGAAACAACAGATTACCAAGTATGAGTGCAAGCAGTATTCTCTATGGAATAAGATCTGATGAGAACCTAGGGCCACCAGAGAATCGAAAGACCTGTCGCTATAGGCTGCGCGGCTTCGCAAGCAGCTAATTTAGATCCAGGCTGAGGTTCAATGCGAGAAGAAAACGCTTCGGGTCTACGTGAACTCGGATTAGGACACCGGGAAGCTTGCCCAGGGTCTCAAAATGAAGTTGAAGAGACGAGATGATACAATTTCCTTCATGAAATACGGTATCGACCAAACCCATGACAAACGCGAAACAATAGAACGCCGCATGGTACAACTCTGGAAAGACTACAGAAGGCTGCGTTGTTACATGCTTTGCTATACTGCGCGATAGCTATTGCCTCGAGAATTACGAGAGATGATATACCAGTATACGCTCAAAGGCGACCGTGTCATCGTTGGACAGCAAACAGCTGGCATTGCGAAGGCTCTTGGACCCTTCGCTGTGCTCCCAAATTACATGCCGGACAACAATACCCTGGGTTTTCTCAGTACGCAAATCGTGGAGGCAGGTTACCTCTCAGCTACGTTTGTCTTGAAGAGTCACGTCTACCTCGATACCTTTCTGCGCAACGATTGGTGGGACCTCGACTTGCCTCCAAAGCAAATAGGCAGCAACATCGAGGTCAATATTTGTCGACGTGATCGTGATCCCTACCCGCAAAATCCAGTTTCGATGATTCAAGGTTTTTACGTCTTGCCAGAGGATCAGGCATCTATTCTCAAGACAAACATGAGAGTGCTTCGGTCCTTGAAGAGGAACGCCAGTGTTGTCATGAATCTGGACTTTCAACCACGTGTGTACATCGGCTTGAACGACTTCGATCATAACCGCCTCCATCCCTACCTGAATACACTACCCAATGTTATCTCGGAAGTTCATGGTAAACAGGGCACATCTATGCGCGATATCAAAATCTTCATCAAGAACCATCCCGACCTAGCCCATTCATGAGTTCATGAGAAGCAGTCGCCTGGAGAAAACCGCAGGGGGTTTCTATGTGTGCGAGAAAAGTCTGAATAGCCCTGTGGATTGTTGAAACAATCGTTCATCGACTGCAATGAAGTTAGAGTCCTATTGAAATCGGGGTGGAAGGAAACTATTCGATGTCGCGCTAAGAGTGTTTGCGCTCAAGTTGACAACAGAGAACGAAGAAGTCGCTAAGACAATGACAGACTGTGTGTCTTACCAGCGAGGTTTTGGTACGACGAGGATACTAAATGCTCTTTGTGCGGAATCTCAGGCTATTCAGCTCTGTCGGTCCTGTCCAATCGTCGACTGGCCTGTGCCCTTCTACAAGGTCGACTACAAGCCTTGTAGCAGGACTGGTATGCTAAGAGTCACCAAGTGAACCCAAAAGTACCACAATAATAATGTAAGTGCATTGGAGCCTCAGATGAACCCATATTCTAGTCTTCTTATAATCTGAATTCTCATGTCACATTTGTTTGGATGTGTTCCGTCTCCCTACACTAGGTAGAAATCACCTGCATTACCTCTGAATCGGTTGTTTAGTATCAAGAATATACAAGGTTTTATGTGAGATGCGATTGCTCAAATAATTCGCTCGGCTTTGTACTCGACTATGTATGCGGACCATGCAGTGTGTGATTGGGGAGCTCTGGTTCCTGTGGTATTTAATAACGATAGATATATGCGTGCAGACACCAAGTAAAACGACGAGAAATATCCCTCCGTCGAGCATCCCGTGTAAAAAAAAGATACTTCTGTGGGCAAGCTGAAGGAGCTGTGGTGGATCGTGAGGAAACGGGCAAATAACAGGGCGTCCGGGCTAATTAGCGAGAAGACCCACCTACCTAACTAGGTAGCACATGCGCCCCAGCCTTGCAATCATATCTCCGCAAGTGCCGGCAGAAGATGACCCGACAACCTGTGAACCTTCGCCATCGCCTCTTCCTAGGTCTCTCCAACATGCAAGAGTGACATTCTCCCCGCCCCACGATACACGTATGCCAGTCACCTCACCTACATAGAGCACGAGATCTTACCGAGGCAAAATGGCGTGGTGGTGCGCTTGTCAATGTGTTTCATGTCTCCACACCTCATCTAAACCTCTTGGAGCTTCTCCCAAGCCCTACGGAGCGAATCCACCACTGATAAACCCGGACGGCGGTAATGTTAAGCTTGCAACAACATGCGCATGACTAGATTTAGACGGTGTCTATGCTTGCAAGAATTTTCTTGCCTAAAGTACTTTCGCGCAGCAATCAGATCTGATGATCTCTCTCAAATACCACCGGTACTAGCATTGGTAAGGCTGGTAAGGGAAGGTGGGCGCGGGAAGACTGGGATGGGCGCATTAATCTTCCGTAGAGCCATCTCAGCGTGTACCCTGAATAGCACGTTTCCACCATTAAGCTTTGACGATGGCACAGGGATCATCATCTCACCTCAGAGGCTTTACCAGGTTTGGCTCAATTGTTCCGAAACCTACCTAATTCCAAACTTTGGAGATCACCTTTATATGTATAAACACTACTCCTTGCTGTTGTCTGTGTTCAATCGTCCCGGTCACTCATCTCAATCACTCCGACATTCACAATGCGCAACCTCATTGTGTCCTTGATCTTTGCGGCTACGGCTGTCTACGGATATGCTGATCCGATGGGATGCAGCGGTGTTTGCACCAACGCTCACGATCCAGCACTCATCCGTCGTGACGATGGCACTTACTACCGATTTTCCACTGGTGGCAAGATAGCCATTCACAGTGCGCCGAGCATCACAGGACCCTGGACGTACAAGGGTGCGGCGATCCCGAACGGCTCGAAGATCAACTTGAACGGCAAGGACGATCTCTGGGTATGTTAAGCGCTGGTCCTCTTCAAAATGAACAACTTCTAACGATGTGTGATAGGCGCCCGATGTTACCAAAGTTGGCAACACATACTACCTCTACTACTCCGTGTCAGCCTTCGGCAACCAGAACTCGGCCATTGGTGTTGCTACAAGCTCGAACCTCGATACTTGGAACGACCTGGGATCCACTGGCATCACCTCAAAACCAGGCGACAACTATAATGCCATCGACGGTGCGCTGTACTGGGACGGCTCCAAGTTCGTCATGTCCTACGGCTCCTTCTGGGCCGATCTCTTCTCCATTAACATGCAAAACCCACCTACCAAGATCGTAAGCGGGGCCAGCAAGGTCCCGCTCGCATTCAAGCCCGAGGGCGAGCATGCCCAGGAAGCTGCCTTCATCGCTTTGAACGGTAAATACCACTACCTCTTCTTCTCGGTCGGCAAGTGCTGCGGCTTTGATGCGAACCGCCCCGCCAAGGGTGCCGAGTACAAGATCCAGGTCTGCCGATCGACCAGCGCCACTGGAGGATTCGTCGACAAGGCTGGCAAGAAGTGCACGGAAGGTGGAGGTACCACTGTCTTGGAGTCGCACGGTTTTGTCTACGGACCTGGTGGCCAAGGTGTCTACTACGATCCCCAGATGGGTCCGGTCCTTTATTACCACTACGTCGATACGCGCATTGGTTATGCTGATGGCCAGAAGAGATTCGGTGTCAACAAAATCGACTTCTCAAGCGGATGGCCGGTTGTGTAAACATGTCGTAACCGACTTCTATCACTCTTCTTGTACATATTTACATGACATGAATCTTACGTCTTACGCAAGACCAATCAGCTGAGCTTCAGTTATATACTCACAAACATCTATCGAGACAAAAGTCCCCTGATTTCTTCAATGGGCAACCAAATCGGGTCGGAAGACAAGATTGCCAATATCTTAAAAGCAACATTCAGCTTTCAAAACCATGAGCTGATTCTAGTATAGCCGCGTCTCAACCCTCATACTCGCTCCACGATCCGCCTCATTTAGTCTCAACACACTCCCACGTCGGCTTAACGCCATGCATCGCCCCAAAAGGATCATCGCACATGTCTCTGCTTCTCTCATACTCCACCGTACCAGCGATATTATCCGCCAACTCTTTTCCATACACCTCCTCAATGAACGCGAAGATAAGGTCCAATCCCGCAGTTACCTATTGCATCTTGTCAGCTCCCAATCTCTCACCCACCTAGTAAAAGGGACACAACTCACCCCACTACTCGACCAAATATTCCCATCCACAATCCACCTCGCCGGGCTCCTCCAATCCACCTTCGGCCCCATCGCCGTAATAGTGCTCCAAGCTTTCTTATTCGTCGTCGCTGAGCGTCCGTCCAGCACACCCGCTTTAGCAAGAATACCAGCGCCGGTACACACGGAGAGCAAATACTTGACCTTGGGATACGTAGCGCGTACGAAGTCGATTTGTGCCGTGAGATTGAGTAGTCGGACGCCTCCGCCGCCGGGCACAATTAGGACTTCGATGTCTGAGGGCGGGTTGGCGTAGGTGTGTGTTGGGTTGACCTGTTGCGGTTAACACGAATGCAACCTGGATTCATAGGAAGTTGGGATAGATGCAGTGGAATGCATACGCTGTACCAGAAACTGCTATTCTGGTGATTCAACGCGGGGGTGGGCGGCTGGACCCAGACCGGCTCCAGCGTCTCGGAGAGCAGCGCGAGGTTGAGTTGGCGGCTGAAGGCGAGGTAGTAGAGCGGATCGAGGGTGCCGAAGACGTCGATTGGGTCGAAGGAGGGGAAGAGAGAGACGGCCCAGTTTTTTGGCAGGGCTGATGGTGAGTTAGGAGGATCATTTCGATGGGCTTGGGGTTAGGGAATGATGGTACTTGTGTCGTTGGTTGCAGGTGCATGTTGTGATGCGACGAGCGTTGCGCCGAAGAGCGCGGAAGGGGCAGAGAGTTTCATCTTGGTGATGGTACAGCGTTGGGGTATACAAGATGAAAAGTCTTATATGGCCTACACTTGAAGTTGATCGCGCCGACTTGCAAGATTTAGGCCTACGAAGCATTTACATTTACTTTCATACTTCTGCTCGGCGAATCGTCGGTTCATTATATGCAGTCGCTGATTCGTAAGGCTAGTTGTGGCCAATTGCAGCATGAGCAAGTTTGCCATACTTCATGAAGCTAAATCTGCTCATATTGGGTGAGCTCAGTCACGTATCTCCACACGGCCTGCTCGGCGGCTCTCAATGTCTATTGGCTATCCGTGGTCAAGTAGATCGCTCCGTACCAAGGAACACGCCAAACGCTGTAATTACAGGTTGCAAACTTCTCATTTGTGAGATTTTGACAGCTCTGTTCCTGTCCTCAAGCATGTAACTAATGCGCATTGATTTATTAGCTGCGATTGCATCTGACCACCTATCAGAGAGCTGACCAGAGTTCTAACGTTGTGGTATCGAACACAGAGTGGAGCGTGATCCCTGTTTGCCTGGTTGTGACGGATCAAACTGCCAAGCGCCAAGCAAAGATGGCCTTTCTATTTCAGATCTAAAGCCACACATGAACCCGGTCGGCTTGTCCCGAGGCGAAACGCATCTTGGCGGCGAAAACACACTGAGACTGTTTTGCTGAACTTACTACTAAGCTCCGGATTCTCTGAGCCAGCGGTAGGTGTAAGATCACTTTTGAGAGGCGAGTGAAAGCAGTCTGGATTTGTATAAAACGCCAAGATTGGCGCTGCTAGATTGCTACTAGAAAGATTCCTGCCATACAGGATGAGACGAACGCAACGAGCGCTTGCGTCGGGGGGTATCATGAAGACAAGAATGGAAAGAATAGAATGGGACGTGGGTATCATGCAAACGCTCAGAATCAGTCGCCACAAAAATCAACACCAGACTTATCCCGTCAGCTAGTACTGAGCGTAACTACCAAAGTAATCTGGCCCAGTCTCGCTGTAAATGGCGTCGTCTTCGGTGTCCATGTCGGTCGCGTTGAGCAAGGCTGGGTCGATGCAAGCGTCGTGATCGTACTGTGATGATGCCTGACTAGGGGATGGTAAGGGTGAAAACGAGCAATCTTCGAAGACGTTGGTTGGCAGCGATGTCGGGCGTCGATGATATGGCGAATCAGGACTGAGGAAGCTTAAATTGTAGACATCCGTGAACGTCGATCTTGGGTGTTGCGACAAGTTGCGCTCATAGCTGGGAGTGCTTGGTCGTGTGCCGGTATGCGCTAAGGACATTTGAAGATCATCAATTGAAGCCGAGGCAGTGATGTGCTCATGGTCGGCGGGGTGCAAGAACTGATTAGGTGAAGAGGTTGCGCGCAAACGACCGAGGCTCTGAGTCGGTAGGGCCCCAGGGCGCCGTCTTTGTATAGGCCGGAACTGTAACTCAGGGTGCCTACTGCGCATATGCTTCAACCTAGCATCTTGCCGTTGATAGACTTTGAAGCAATCTGGAGCATCGCACTCGTACAAGTCTGCTCTAGTGTGCTTCAGCCTGACGTGTCGCGCACAATTGCCAGATCGGTATGTACCAGTGAATGTCTGGTCGCACTGCGTGCAGGACAAAATTTCGTGATCTGCAATCGTGCCGGCTAGGGAGGTGCCGGAAGTGACGACGGCCGCAGCCGTGACTGTGGTAACGTGACCAGGAAGGGATGGGTGTCTTGGTGAGGATTGGCGAGAATAGGCGAAGCCATCGGTATTAGGATAGCGTCCAAGCGCTTCAACCGGCGGGAAGCTTTGCCTGAAGCCATCTAGATAACGCGCAGCTTGGTCTATATGGCTGACGACATGTAGACTGGTTGGTTCGTCCGGCAATGAATACGGCGACGAATGATATGGCGCACGCTATTATCTCTTGTTACCAGCAGCAAAGATCAAAAGACTACAAGACTTACTCGTGTGTTGTATGCGGACCAAGGGCCCATGACAGAACTAGCTGCGACAATTTGAGATTCTTCAAATTCGTCTGGCCCATGGGGAGAGATGAGTAGTGAATCATGTGTGCTCTGAAACTCAATACTGCCATCGTCTCTGGTATACTCCGACATGATGAGCAAGATGCTCTTGACAAGGGGCTCCAACAATATGATCCTGGTGAACTCGAGCGACGGTAGGCGGTCGGCAACACCGAGCTGGAGTAAAGAGCGTTGTGGGAGTGGATGTAGGAGGGAGACTCAAGGAAGTATGGAGTGGCTGGTTGTGGAGGATGTATGCGCTAAATGGGCGGCGATGCTATGTATACAGCAGCGAGGAGGGCGGCCAAAGCTATGTACGTGATCCCGACCGTACGAGTGTGCGCGCTTGGCATCATTCGCGACGTGCCAGTATGACCGTGTGGGATTCGGAGACTGGCCGGTACCTATCCCATCGCGGCTCCACTTGCATAGCAAGTGAAGTGCCAGGATTGGGCTTGAGAGGTAACGGGACGAGCTCCGCGACATGGTTCAGGCATGTGGGGTGAGGCGTGAATGGGCGTGGGTCTTCGAAAGCGTTACTACCGTTAAAGCAAAATGCGGTTCAAACTGCTTGGGAACATGCTGAATGGGATACAGCTATTTGTTGATGTCGGCCCGTCTGGCTTATTCTCGAAACGTCCGATAGTCAAGAGCAACATACATTGTAGTTTGGCTGTACATCGACCTGCAACAGCAACCAGGCTGAGCGCGAGGCTCCCTAGGCTAGCTGACGCTGCCTGTGACATCATGGCAGATGAAGCTGAAATGCGGGAATCGGAAGGGGCGAAAAGAACTCCCGTGGCATAGTGTCTGGTATGGATCTCGCAGGGTTGCGGACTTGTGATGATGCACAGCAGATCATCAAAACACATCGTGGAGCTCGTAGTGTCGGTGGGTTGCCTGTTGAGAGAAGGCAATCGGCTTGGTGACCAAGGCACACTTCAGACGCTGGTGGGCGGAGCCTGAAAGTGAGGGACGGTGGCGACCTCCTTTAAGCTGCATTGTGGACTGCTATTTTGTTGTCAATGGATCGATCTCCAGGCATCAACATTGGCAATGCTGACCAAGTCCATGCTAAACGGTCGTCCCGCTTCCGCGCACAAACAGCCGAGACGGGTGCCTACCGGGAGCGGAAAGCTAGAAAATAAAAGCTAGAGGACGTTTGTAGAGACTGCGCGCTGAAGTACACGTGAGTCATGGTGGCATACGTATTGAAGGAATAGATGGGGGTGGTCTGATGTGACGATTGTAGATACACAGTAGGGAGTGCAAAGCGGGGTGCTTGCCAAGGGCGTCTATTCTGACGTACGACAGCTGCTGGCGTTTCCAGCCGCTACATGTATGCAGACTTTGCTTTTTTGGATTGCGCCCGTTACCTCTAGTTTCCCCCGCGGTAGGCGCACCAGCAAACGAATTTTGAGGTAAATCTCGGGAATTGCGCTGCTAGAGCTTACCCTTGGGCTCGACATGCCCTGTCAAAGAGATGTTCCACCGAACGCCGCACATGTTGATTTGCCCGTCTGCAAATACGCCAGCTTGCCTTGCCCTCTCTTTGATGGCTTCGATGTTGTTCGTGCCGTTGACGCCTACCGTTATCGAAACGAGGCCTTCATTCTGGCCTTCCTGTCCCGCTACGAAGCCCAGTCTTGCGTTTGTGAAGGCGAGCAGATCACGGCTTCGAGCCACGCCAAAAACATCTTCCCACTGCCGTGACGCAGCTTCGTGCTCGCTGTCCCCAGGCTGTAGACGCAAGACACAGCCTTGCAACGTTAGGTGCTCGCTACGCTTCATTCCGGGATAGTACACCTTGTGATCCGAGCCGCATGCGTGCCATGGAGAGAAACGTGATTTGAGAGGGGTAGGATTGTTCGGCCCTGGCGCGAGGCTGTCGAGTTCTGGCATCATGCCACCTGCAAGACTCAGTATTCGGGCGACGTCGATGCCGTATGCCGAACCGGGGCGAGAACCTACCCCTGATACCTTTGGGGTGATATTGCACGCAGACGGCGTCGCCGTGCTCGTGTTCAAAGACGACCTTCGCCAGACCCTTGCTTTTGATGTGGTCCCTACGCTTCTTTGCATCCTCAGTCTGCATGATAATCATGTAGCCACCCTCCCCGCGTTTCTCTAGTAGCCTGCCCGCAGTCGTCCCATCTGTGGAGGGGGAAACTAGCTCGATGAAGTCACCTCCAAGCGGAACTGAAGATGCCCGTCAGGCGTTGCTGCTCATGCCTGCCGGGGTACATACTCATGCTGTTCTTTAGCCCCCATTGGCCAACAGCTGGATCGCTGTACACCACTTCTGTACCCAGAACATGTGTCTACACCCTGTCTGTCAGTCGTCCTGAGTCGAATCAACTCTCGATGGCCATACAATCAGTCGCTGGGCATGCTCTAGGTCTTTTGTGACCAGCGCAATCTGGCGCAAACGCGCACGCGCGGGCGCAAGTGCCACTTTGGGTCCTATTTCCACTGCTCCAGACATGCTCGCCGTTGTATGTTCCGATAAATAATGTTGGTGTAAATCGTAGCGATGATACTTCATCGATGGGGCTTACTCGCATCACCCCTCTCAGCATCGCGTCGCGCCTCGGCCTGTAGTTGTTCCCCGCAAATGCTTTTGACACCGTACATCGTTGGTAAATCATTCAGCTGGATATCAATAAAATAGATTTGGAATCTGCCGATGGCATCCTATCATGTATATGCAGGACGTGAGATGAAACGATAATGATGTTGTTCTCGAGGTGCTGGCGCCTGACTGCTGTTGCCATAGCTCGGCCCAACTTCGGCCCCGAGGTCATAAACCCGATTTCCTATCATCCCAACCCACAACAATAACGACAACATCAACATCAACATTTCACGAAAGTCACTCCGACGGTGTCACACTTCCGAGTAAAGATACTGAGACAGAAGATTAAGTAAATACAAAGAGAGCACTCATCCCAGCGCAACCGTCCTATTCATGATGGATGCCCACAGTAAAAAATCAAGGATATACGCGTCTAGCATAGCATATTGTAATCGCCAATATTTGCACACGCCTTCAATCTATGGGTAACAGACGGCTAATAGTAATATCAGCTTGGTGCCGCACCGCGGCCGCTGCTTCGGGTCCGCTTAGGCCTTGCAAACGCATCTGCCTTCACTGCGCTAGCGACTGCGGGCCAGCAGGCATCTCTCGTTTGACCAAGTCTCCCGCTGATAGAGAGTCTCGACTCTCGACCTTCTTTCAAAGAACATGGACCTCATCAAACTTCGCCTACTGTGCAGGCCGCAAATCGAGTTCCACTACAACTACTCCCACGTGAGGTTATTTGTTTGTCCTGCAGCAAACTCCTGTGTTGCAACGACCTGCGTTCGAGTCCTAGCACGATGAAGGCCTTGAGACATGACCAGTCGAAGGAATTGGTATTGCTGGAGCCTGATGCAAGCAGACTCACAAGGTGATATTGGTAGAACTGATGCTACCTGCCTCGCCGTGTCTCTCAGCTCTTGCTCGACCTACAATCGATCTCAAGCATAACTGCAGCCACTCGCTTTAGCCTTCGCATATCTAGAAGTATGCGCTTTCCATGTCGGTAAACCAAGGTCGCGAGGGTGCTTCGGTTGCTTAATCAAGAGATGGAAACACAGAAGCAGTCTACAACAAGCTGACAATCATAAAAGGATGCCCGCTCGGCTTGTCCATCAAATGTCTTCGAACGAAGCCGACAGCGTATCAGCTTGCTAGCTGGATGGCATGCTCTAGCAGTGCCTCCTACCATCAATCAGGAATTACCGACATACCAATCCGCATCCAGATCCTCCCAATCGACAGTCACAGGGGCGGTGATTGTGTCAAATTAGGTACACACTTTCATCCGTGTATGTGCTTGCCATACTGGCTTATGCCTGACGTCCGCAAACGCCAGAAGAAACGATAAAGGTTCACAACTGTTGGGCGTCCTGGGACCTCGAACCGCCGTCAAGAGATTGGACTTGAGCCGCCCTTGTCTGCGAGGTGCGGGTTACCCTACTGCATATAACCAGGACGGGCCCTGGACTTCTCCACATCGGGCATCAGAGCCGTGGAACCTTCTACCGTACCCTCAGACTCCATGGACTCGATCAAGTCTCGAGATGACTTGAATTCATGCGTTGTCAGACTCGCGCACCTGTTCGACCCATCTAGGGGCCGACGTTGCCCGAATGTAGATGCGAAAGAACGCATACACGCATCTCGAATACTCTACCCAAAGGATCCGTTACAGAACGTCCCGATCGAGGTTCCGAGCGCCCGGATTATGGCATCATGTTCATATAGTCTGCTGCCTAAAACAGTGAAAGGCTACTAGTCATTCGATTCCAGAGCTTCCACTTTGGTGGCATCCCATGGCTGAACAGCTGGAGCACATCTGATCCTCGCGTCGACGAAGTCAAGTCCCAGACAAGCACTCGACGCTATCATGGCGGACCGTCCGACAATGCTCTCGTAGAGGCAACGTATATAACGCAAATTTGTTGAGCGTCCCTCGCGTTCTGGCGCGTCTGCGCGTGGCGATTGCACTCCACGTGGAAACTCCGCCAGCTTCACCTCGAGTGCTCGGACCACTCCGAACCGCCCTCCAAAAGTTACAGTCACGCAGCATACATCCCCAATTCAACTGGAAATACGATCAATGGTCCTTATAAACTTACCCACGAGCAACCGCTGCTTTTCAGTCCTCCCCTCTACCTTTCGCTGAGGACCTTTCCACTTTTCAACTCGTTGTATTGAGACTGGAGAGCGTTGCAGCAGCCCCGATCGTTTGTACTAAGGCTTCGATCTTTGTACATCATAATAAAGCCGCAATCTCTTGCTGAGTTTTCTAAAGCGCTAAATTGTACGTCCACCTCCCTTCATCACGTTGAGGGCATCCAATAACACAGCTTTAGGTTTTCATACATCCAACCAGCATTCGAGCACTTGCAGTATGGCCTCAGCACGCTCTGCCCACTCTACAGTCTCGCAGCCAGCAGCCACTCGAGTAAGCTCTCCATGTGTAAGCTGGTCGAGAGACACTGCTAACCTGTAACCTCGAAGCCGCTTCTCACACTAAACATCGCCATCCTGCCCTCTATCGTCTTCACTGTCGCCGATCGCATGCCCGGCACACATACTGTGATAACTTCGCCTGTTGTACAGCATGGTTTGGCCCAGCAGCCTCCCCGTGTCTCGTCTGCTTTCTTGGACGTGCCGCAGCCGACCCGTTTTAGGCCCAGCCGCAAGCGACCCATCGACATTTTCGTGGACAACACAGCAGACTCGGTACCTCAGGGACCTAGTTCGCAGCGACCTAGACTTGACGGTCGGATTCCCCTCGGCAATCGGAGCGACTCAGCAAATAGCACTCCGTCTCCGTCTCCACGTGATGATGCTGCCCCGTACTCGCAGTCGCCAAACGACTCCTTCTGGACTGGCCAGGAGAACCGAGACCCAAGTCCGCCGGCCACCCCCGAGCCTTTTGTTTCTGCTTCTCCTCGCAACCGCACAACCCACCGTAACCGCGCAGCCCCCCACAACCGTACAGCTCCCACAGGCCTGCCTCCGCCACCACCTTCGGGAGTTCGCATCACCCGTCCCGTCCGCTTACCTCGTCCACTCCCTGTTCCGCAGAACATGGTGTTGTATAAGATTCTGGGTCTGGGTGATTGGGATGTCTCGGAGAAACAGATCTTGTCCGCCTGGAGGCATGTGTCCCTCGATCAGCACCCCGACCGCGTTCCCGAAGAGGATCGTGGTGTCGCAACTATATTGATGCAGCAGATCAACGCTGCCAAGGAGATACTGACCAACCGTGCTACTCGTCGCTTGTACCACAAGAGTGGTGCCTTGCCGATGGATATGTGATAGCCTGTTGTTGTCGAGATCATCAGGCTGCGAAACGTTCCAGGATCAAGCCTTGTATATGTCTTGAGGCGTTGGAAGACTGGACAGTGCGTCCACGAAAAAATTGTGTATAACATTGAAGAAACGAATTGTGGACAGTAGGTGTCATTAACAAAAGCTGTAGTCGACAGCACGAGGTGGGACATTGACATGGAAGCTGCCCATTGGGCTTACTGTGTTATTCCACAACGCCAGCGCTCGCAAACATCGTTTATGAGCATCTTCCAGAAAAAATGCACTTGTCTTTGAACATTGTTGTTGTCTGCCTATATGCCTGGCCTTACGTGAACTTTCTAGGGCTGCGAGTCACTTTGACGCAAAAAGACGTTTGGAACAGCTTGTCGCTAGACTCGATTCAATCTCGAGGCTCGAACAATATCTAGTTGTGCTTGATCAGGCTTACACAAACTCGCTACCTTGATACTCAACAGGCGTTAGCGCGATCCTGCGCCACATCAACTGCAACTAGCATCATTAAGAGTCGAAATCCTAGCTGCGAGATAGAACTCTTAAAGCAATGCTCAGACGCCAGTTTCACAACCAGCATACCAAGCCATCTAATAATACCATGGAGCACACGCTTTCAAGCCCAGACTCAGGTTAACACTTCTTGAACAAGCCGACCCCGGAAGTCAAGAATTTTCATGGCTGCACGACACAGTCCGCAACAAACAAATCAAATATGCCTCTTATAAAGACCCACTTACCTATATAGGTAGGAGTTAAACCTCTACGGGTAACTGCTAGGCCTAAACAGGTAATCAATCAAATCAAATATGGCCTCTCTGGACCCACTTAATTGATTGTTGCGGAGTCTACTGCACGAGCTCCGAAGCAACAAGCAGACAACGCGGTGGAAGTAAGCCAAACACACTAACTCACATCTAGCATACACGGTCAATCCAAATCCCCCGGCGACACAGAAAAATTCATTGAGCACTGTCTGCCATCACCAGAAAATCCGGACACTTGTCAGAATCACATATGCCGTGCACATCAAAGAAGATGACCGCTTCATCGGCCTGATAACCCTCCGCTCCTCCACAGAACTAATTCTCCCCGGAGCCAACTACCTGATGCCGCCCGCCGCCCTCGATCTCTCGTCTACGCTGAATCTCGAGCTTGGGTATCAGTACTTGCCGCTGTCGTGGGGGCGGGGGGTATGCGACGGAAGCGCTGCCCGCTGTTTTCGAAGTCTGTCGATCAGCAGCCCCATTTCTGCTGAGTGCTAGTCGATCAGTAGAGTTAGAGTCGAGAGATAGAGTGTTCGTGAGGGCGATTGTGGATGCAGGGAACGATGGGAGTTTGAAAGTGATGGGAAAGAGTGGGATGAGGGAGTTGGGTGTGCATGAGTGGAGGGGGCAGAAGGCTTGGATCGCGGGGGAGTGGAGGGATAGGATGGTGTTGTGGATCTGGGGGATGTGGTTGAATGGGCAAAGTTATGTAGCTGCATGATTGATTTACCCAATTAGTAAACTGGACTATTGTTCTTAGCTGCGCTGACATTACGGTTCATTATAGACTATGTGCAAGCCTCGGAGAAAATCAATCTGGTCGTTCGCTTGATTGTTGCCGCTAATTCAGCAGGTCAGCTGTGATGGCTGGTATGAGGTGTTTACTTTCATTCTCATCGCATTGAGTAGAGGAAGGTAATGCATAATACATTTCTGTCAAGGCTCTAACGAACTTCCGCCTGAGAAGATCAAAGCTTACTCGCCGACAATAAGTCTGTCAAGGATAATGATATTCATAACTAGCACTATGCTGCGATGCACTCAAAAAATACGGCGATCCAAGCCATAACCATTGTGTTAACTCCAATTTCAGTTGTGCCGTTGCCAACATTCGCGGTCTTTGCCATAGCTCCTACTCCAACCGCTCCAACATGCTGCCAGAGGCTAGCAATGTGTCAGATATGAGCGAGGCTGCGCTGTAACACAGGCTCGGCTGGAATGGTAGTGCATGGAATGGACAGTGCAGCTGGTCGTCTAAGAGCGGGGGATAAAACCACCTGTTCATAGATCAGACGACAACAAGAGCAGTCAATCACTTCAACAATCAACACCATCAAGAACCCGTTGAATCTGACACAATGAGCAGGAGTATTGCAGCAATAGGAGATCCTGACATGATACAACTTGTTACAGTCCTCTTCCGTGTGATACACGATGATATAGGCAGCCTTGTGGAGATCGTTCGAGTGACTTTACGCCATGTTCGAGAGGGCACATTAGACGAAGACCTCATGCAGAAGCGAGTCACATTCTGGAGAGGTCTATTGCATCGACTGAATCTCAGTCTTTCAGATCTGGACCGACACCTACGTTCATTTGCGGAATTTATTTCTGAATCTGGGTCATACCTCGTGACATCGAGTCGGGAAGCTGAGACCGTATCGATGAAGCTTGAAAACTCTGCGCACGCTACCCTAAAATACTGTATCTGTCGGATCACAAGTATCGTCAATACCTCAGCTACGCGATCAGGCGCACTGATCTCGGTCACGCGGTCAGACGCGCTGATCGCGGCGTCCAAGCAGC